>JBAMJV010005682.1:0-36201 GCA_037951105.1 Echinarachnius parma
GCATTCAGTTTGTACAGGGATGAAAAACTCGACCGGAGTTTTTCTTATCTGAATACTTCGATCGTACATAATTCTTTGTAACGAAATGGAAATTTGAAAAACCGAAACCTGTCCCATGATTGTATTGTTAATACAAATACAACAAGGTATGAGGGAACCGCTAGAATTAAAATTTCATTTTGAGGATTTGGACAATGTTACTAAGTCCCTTTAATGAATATATAATATACACGATTTATACAGTGCCTAATAATTGATAACCATTTATAACTTTTTATAAGTCCTTTACAATGATAGTAAAAACCGGGTCATAGAATACACAATGCAAGCCAGCACACATCAAGTGCACCATTTCAACTCCCTGGAGAGCATTTCTTCCAACCCACTTATGGGCATTGAAGAGATCGTCCACATAAAGGCTTACACGTCCTACCGGGTGCCTATTTAAATACATCTGGCTAGAGAGCACCAATGTGGAATAATTGTCTTGCCAAATGACAAACGCGATAGGGCATACTCCGGGTTCGAACTGGGGATCTCCCATTTGTAAAGCGAGCGCTCTTCCAATCTTGCCACACAATACCATATTCCCGGCGAAGTCGTTATGTCGACACTCATTTTCAATCATTTAGAATATTTCAACACAGAGACAACACATAAAATAACATAACACATCGGCTTATAACCAGTCGACACAAAACTTCCTTATCCGTCGTAAGAATTGTATGGTAAATTGAGCCAGGTTTGATTTGATTTACAATTGATCCAACCGAATACAAATAAAACAAAAGTGGAAACTTACTTCAGAGCGATGAATATGACATATAATATATAACATAGTATAATTATACAATCATTATTAAGCGTACTTAATCAATAATAATGATTCTCATTTACGTTTAAATACAAAAAAGGGAGGGGATTGTAGTAATTTCTTTTGGCAGATCACTCCAAAATGTGTGACCAGAAAATAAAACAGTTGTTGGGGCAGCTAGTGCACGTGTTCGTTGTTGATAGAGGGAACCACTTTGCCGTGTGGGGTACGTATGAAAATAATTATTCTTTTTAAATATCGTCATAAAACTATCAGAAAGTTCATTATTTGACAATGTATACATAAATATCCCACTCTTATAAACAATATAGATCAGTTAGTTTCAATACTTATTCACAATTCTAATAGCTTTTTCTTGTATTTTAACTAGTTTATCGAGTATCAAGAAGAGTATGGAGAAGAGTAGTCGGAAAAAAAGATATCTTGACCTATATAGAATGGTAGTATTTCTAGAAACTAAATTGCATACAAAACTGACGTGTAATTTCCGAGATAGATCTCTATCAAAGGACTTTCAACCAATTGTCTTGGTCACAAAATATTTCGGCAGGTCGTCTCGGCCACGAAAAAATTAGTGTCTGCTCAATGATATACTGCAATTACTTCATTATTAAGGTATAGTTTAGAGGATAAGATAAAAAGTATCACACATTTTCGTATCATTGACATTGTGTGTCAGATGCTTGAATCACACTTAAATCAAATGGGTAACAATGGTTTACGACTATTTCTTATAAACACTTATAAATGAATACAATCATAATACATATCTGACATAATAATATGTCAGTACTATACAGATAGTTCAATAATATATCAGGCTACTTAAAATGACTTTATTGCTTGTTTTGTAGGGTTTGGCTATGAACAGTTCATATCTCTTACATTCAGTTTCATTTGCGACCATAGCAACACTCATTATTATGCTTCGTTCCGCAGTCTGTATACATGTATGCTCTTCTAAAATTGTATGGCCTATAGTTATGACTGTGTACATACGTTACATGAATAAATATAAGTCATCCAAAGATAGTGTATAATTATGAGAAAAAAAAATCTTTGCAGTAATACAATGGTAAAACAAACTTTATTGAATTAAGTGAATTCAATGGAATTAATCATTCAATTAAAATCTCTTCACAAACAATAACATTAACAAAGAACAACCAATTACACAATTCATCAGCAGATAAATACACATTAAGAGAGTGAGGAGACAGCTAGAAAGAGCAAACAAGCTTTATCAGGTGCTGCCACGGAATATTTAAAATCGTATTAAAATCTACCTACATAGCGTAGCTCTAAACAACGTGAAACAAAATAACACATATAAACTAGAAACATTAAAAATGGCCTGACAAAATTATTGTTAAACAAACATTATTGCTACAAGATTAGTATAAATGTATGTGTAATAATCGTGCTATACATTTAACCCCACTACAACTTCAACGTCAACAATGTATAAATATAGATACAACAAATTGAATATTTATATATAAAACTTACCTATAAAATGATCGGGATCGATTAATCATAATATGATATACACGATTTATATAGTGCCTAACAATTGATAATCATTCATAAATCCTTAACAATGACAGTAAAAACCGGGTCATAGAATACACAATGCAAGCCAGCACACATCATGTGCACCATATCAACTCACTGGAGAGCATTTCTTTCAACCCACTTATGGACATTGAAGAGATCGTCCACATAAAGGCTTACACGTCCTACCGGGGCCCATTTCTGGCTAGAGAGCACCAATGTGGAATAATTGTCTTGACAAACGCGATAGGGTATACTCCGGGTTCGAACTGGGGATCTCCCATTTGGAAAGCGAGCGCTCTTCCAATCTTGCCACACCACACCAAATTCCCGGGCGGCGAGGTCATTATTTCGATAATCATTTTCAATAATTTCAAATATTTCAACACAGAGACAACACATAAAATAACCTAACATATCGGCTTAACCAGTCGACACAAAACTTCCTTATCCGTCGTAAGAATTGTATGGTAAATTGGAACAGGTATCCAACCGATCCAACCGAATAAAAAATAATACGAAAGTGTAACTTACTTCAGAGCGATATGAATATGACATATAATATAATTATAACATAATGTAACTATACAATCATTATTAAGCGTACTTAACTAATAATAATGATTCTAATTTACGTTTAAATACAAAAAAGAGAGGGGCTTGTAGTAATTTCTTTTGGCAGATCACTCCAAAATGTGTGACCAGAAAATAAAGCTGTTATTTGGCGGGGGGGGGGGGGGGGGGGGGGGCAGATAGTGTACGTGTTCGTTGTTGATAGAGGGAACCACTTTGCCGTGTGGGGTACGTATGAAAATAATTATTCTTTTTAAATATCGTCATAAAACTATCAGGAAGTTCATTATTGGACAATTTATACATAAATATTATAATCTTATAAACAATATAAATTAGTTAGTTTCAATACTTTATTTGAACAAAATGATTATAGTGCGTGAGCGTAACAACCTTTTTGAAATGAATTTAAAGAGCATTGCATTGAAAAATTCATGACAATTTGTATTATCATTATCATTCATTACATCAATATTAAAATCGCCTGTTATGAAACCTTTTTGGTTGATTAAAGAAAATGATATTAAGATATTCTGTACAATATTATATAAATTATCAATGTTAGAATGAGGGCGTCTTTACATTTTATTAAGTATTATATTTTAATTACCAGGGGTCTCAATTTCAACTGTTTCAATATCTTCATTTTATATTCCATTTCCTTTAGTACCTTATATTTTGATAATTATAATATAAAGTATTGTGTATGCTCATACATCCTCACTTTCAGGGGAAACAAATACGGGTTTCCTGAAACTAGTTATACCCTTTAACATAATTCCAAAATATAATATTCTCATAAATGCAAGGTACAGAAGTTCATTCCACCAAAAAGTACATAAGTATATTTCCAGGAAATATATATTACATACTTTAAAAAGGCATCACCATACTTGAGCATGTGTTCATGTGTCTGCAAACGAAGGATACCTTTTGGCTAAGACGAACGTGATTCTATTGTCATAACACGTTTGCGTAAATAAACTAAAATACGGATCGAACTATGAGATTATAATGGTTCCATAAGTGGTTGTAATTAATTACAACGTTTATGAAATACACAACCGTTTGCAAAATGTAGGGCATCTATTTGACATCACACAAAGGTACCACAACATATAACAAGGTGGTGTTCTTTGCCTGGGCGTCCCCTTTAATGAAGTTGACGGATCAATTCATCAACTATTACAGTTGATCTCAGGTGGAACATGTGATAACATCTACATCAATATTCACTTGGTAAACACGTTTGTGTTAAACAACCCTAAACATTCTCCATTCGGAGGAATTATACAGTGATATATATATATACGTATTATATGTGATAGAAGCTCAAATATAACTTTTTGGAACACTGAATGACGTTGACGGGCCAATTTAAGAAAAGTCTTCCCAGATCCAAAATTACAAGGCAAATACGTATTGTATGTTAGGCTGTGGGGGAAAACCAGTCAAACCGCGGTTCACGGCCCGGATGGACAGGTGCAAGAATAAGAAATAGCTAGAGTAAAACTGTCACTGAGCCCACAACAAGATGGAGTAGATTAAAAAAAAAAAAACATGCATTTTATGTTGTATATCGATATCACATACCGCAGAAGTCATCAGGAGCTTACGGAGATGCGATCTTGACTCATTTTTCAGTGATTTCCGTCAGGGAGGTACGTGTACTTTATCCTACGTCACCGTGTGTGTGTGGGATATTGAACGTTCCGGAGGTGAAGTCATTCCTAAATTCCTGAACATTGAAAATATATTTCGGTTATATACATATTAAACATTATTTAAATGTGTAACATTTGAAATATGTCATATATGGTATAATAACAGTAATAACAGCACAAATGTGGTCAGCACCCCCACTTTGTCGGAAATTGGAAACAATAATGATTATCATCAATCGTGATAAATAAAAAATAATACTTACAATGTATTTTACATTCTGACTGAAATGTGCATTAATCTTTTCCAGATGATAAATATTTGTATAAGTGTGATGAAAGCCTAAATGAGGGCTTGTTTGTATTTGTTCTTAATGAAGACTCGTGTTCGTTGCTATGCGATGAGCGTTTTTGAGACTTTGAGAATAACATGCTTGTACAACGTAACATCTCCACCGCCTCGTAATTTTTGTCGTTTTCTGTCTTTGAGTGGTAGTTTCATGGATTGTGATGTTGCCCTAGTGGTTGATGATGATGTTTGGAAGGTGATTCTTAAAGTTGCACCTGTTAAGAGTCAGATATTGCCCAAAATGATATTTGAGACTTCAATTCTGTACCAAAATCATTGTTAGATATATCCAAATGATGTGTGAAAGTTTTATTGAAAAGGATCACTGCTTTCCTGGTTAAAAAGCGAAAATGTGCGTCAGCTTTTACAACGAATTACATTATGACGTTTATGAGGTTTATGACCGTTCATTTACGCTCTTGAGCTGAATGATAGATAATATCGTCATACTAAACATGCTAAAGGGGCATTTGAAAAAATCTAACCCTATTTTATTCTTCATTTACCATAAGCTAAATAACACGATAGAAGAGAAGCGTGAAAGCTACAGGTATTTTTTGTGGAGTTAGACACTTTGCATGTATCCCTTTAAAGGCATGCCTGTAAAGTTTCTAACTCCACGAAAAAATCCTGGAGCTTCCTCGTTTCTCTTCTGCCGTGTTGTTTATCTTATGGTAAGAGAAGAATAAAATAGGGTTAGATTTTTTCAAATGTCCCTTTAGTATGAAGATAATTATCATTGAAAATCATTATTTCAAAAGCGTTAGCTAACGCTTTTGATAAAAAGTACAATTGCCGTAGCTGAACACGTCCGGCCAGCGCGCGTGGGAAACCTTCCCGACCCGACTGAACTTTGAGCCGAGCGCGCGCAAATTCCATGAATTCTGTACCGTCTGTAAACATACACGGGTGCGGATATCGTCAAACGGATGATTATTACTGCGACAAATCTACGGCAGGCCATCAGTATTCGATGATAAATTATGAACTCAATATTCGTTTTTTCACTAGGTAAACAGTGTTCGTTTTCTTTCAAACTTTCAGAAATCTTTCAATTGTATTTTACAATGATATTGATATAGGATTGAAGTCTAAAATGTCATTTTGTGCAAAATCTGACACTATCCCTTTAACAATAACATATTTTAATTCCGTTACATATTCCGCTAAATGTATATTTATTAAATAATTCTTGGGGATATCCGCAGTAAAATAAATACCGGTATCAATGTTATTTTCTACATCAAACAACACAAACATTTCGCGAAATCGTGTGAGCAAAAAAGTTACCATGGGCATCCATCCGTTTTTTACAATTTGTATTGTTTCATGTGAACAAATTATTATACAAAAACTTCTATATTCTGCATACAAATGAAAAAGGGGAACCGTGCACCTCTATAATAGCATCCTGTGACATCCAAAGACTTCTTAGTTTATGTTTGTGTTGTTTGATGTAGAAACATTGATCAGATTGTTGTACACAAGCAATAGAGTACCGAAGCTGTGACATCACAAGACATCTATTTTTAGAATTCCTAAATTAGAACTTCATTTTCCGAAAGAGAATACAGAATAATATCCTCATATTAAAACTCAATCGAAAATGTGAAGTATATATTGGCTGAGATATGCCCATCCGAATGAAATGTCTTCAATAGGAAATCAGGCTCTGGTTCGAAAAGTTACGAACCATAGCACTATAATACTGATTTCCTATTGACAACAAATTTATTCGGATGGGCATATCTCAGCCAATACCTAACATAGTCGATTGATTTTCAATAGTTGGACATAATTTGTAATACTCTTTTGTAAAATAAAGTTCAAATTTGAAAATTAAAAAATAAAACAAATTATGACGTCACACTTCACTACCCTTTAATAGACCGTACATAAATCCTGTAAGAGAACCACATTCTGCGCACACATGAATACTCACCTTAACGTTCACCTGTATAGCGCCCTCTGCCTGTGGCTGATGGAGGTGTGTCAGGTGTGTGTACAGTGTGCCTTTGTGTGCTACATTACAGTTCAATATGCTGTAACATAAAAAGCAATGTGCACCGTGTAGTGTGAATATCATACAATGCAATGCATTATATTTTACATGATTAGCAATTGTTTCCATTATGTATCCATATGACGCAATGATGGAATATTTTAGAGGAATTTTAAATAATATCTGAGCATGCTGAATTTCAGTTTAATGAATCTTCAATGTAGTTGTATAACTACTAGCTAAGTAAATGCTAAGTGTGTGTACAGTGTGCCTTTGGGTGCTACATTACAGTTACATATGCTGTAACATAAAAAGCAATGTGCACCGTGTAGTGTGAATATCATACAATGCAATGCATTATATTTTACATGATTAGCAATTGTTTCCATTATGTATCCATATGACGCAATGATGGAATATTTTAGAGGAATTTTGAATAATATCTGAGCATGCTGAATTTCAGTTTAATGAATCTTCAATGTAGTTGTATAACTACTAGCTAAGTAAATAATTATAAAAAACACATAATCATCATTTTTTTTTTATTTAGATAAAATGATTGCTCTATATAATGCACGAATTAACATACATGTTTACAAAACATACATGTTTTATATTTATTAATTCCTACCCTTGTTCAAACAGTAACATGCATACACTACAAGTGTACAAAATACTAATAATTTAGATATGATTGAAAATGAGTAAAGAAAAATAGGCTTCGCCGGGAATCGAACGCGAGACCTCCGGATTGCTAGAGCGGTGCTCAACCCATCGAAACCACGATGACTCTTGAATGGGGGTGTTCCCATGAACTCTTTTTAATGCTCGATTAGTCAGAGTTGATTTAAATATCCTTGGGATTGTGCCCAGTTTATATAGCTCCTGACCAACTCTTTGTGCGCTTCGTTCACAGACAACGATGCGAGCGGCGCGCCTAAAATAATCTGGCGACGAGGGGATCTACTGCATAGCGCACAAAGTGCTAATCGAGCACATTGAAAAGGGTTTCATGGGAACGCCCACCCCCCCCCCCCCCCCCCCCCCCCCCTCATTCAAGAGTCTCTCGATGGGTTGAGTACCAGTCTAGCAATCCGGAGGTCTCGGGTTCGATTCCCGGCGAAGCCTATTTTTCTTTGCTCATTTTCAATCATTTTAATATTTCTAGTCAGTTTCCTTTATGTTTGAATTCAAATTTAGATATGTTTATAAAGTCAATGTCATTGACATAATGTACATATACAGTCTGTAACAGAAAACTGTTAACTATTTGTTTTGCAAGCGGTAGGGTATGGATGGGGAAAACAAAAACAAATTGTTGTTTCATCAGAATAAATATTTCGTATAAATCGCCCAACGAATTGCATTCAATACTCACTTGATATTCCGCATGGTGCTGACAGCCCTGCACGCCTCCACCCAGCAGACCAAGCTCTCCTCATCGGTGCGCAGCTCCCACAGCTGGATCACCTGCAGTCTGGTGAAAGATTTGAAGCAGGACCACAGCTTCAGGTAGAGAGCTTCGTCTAACTCGGTGTACTCTATGGCGATTTTATTTACCTAGATACAAAACAGAGAAAGGAAGACAAAGTAAATAGTTTCCAATAAATAGTATATTAAAGTTCATTTAAAAATGTTAAAGAGGTATAAATGATGAATTGAAATTTAATAAATGTTTTGGTCAATAATAACAATTAAATATTTACAATACATAGATACTGTAAATATTCTCAGTTCAGATTAAAGGGCAATGCAACTCAAGAATAGAGTTTATCCTACTTTATACATCGTAATATGCCTGGTTATTATATGTAACATTACTTCGACTCAGATTTCTGCTTTGGAAGAAATATGTGAAAACTCTATCGGGTATACCACTATTCACGCGAACACTGGAGGCCGCCATTTTTAGGTTTGTGTGGACTATGGTCAATGATATGCACTAATGCATTTCAATAGCACCAATTCAAACCATTGTCTGAATACTTGTAGATGCTTTGAAATCAGTGAAAAGCTTTTCGTTCGGCCTTAAGCACATACGTCAAAGTTTGCAAAGCATGTCGGGTAATTACAAGAACATCTTTTGCCGCCGCAAGAATAAGTAATATGTGGGTATGTTCACGTAAGGATTTCATGGGATCCAGGAGGCCAAAATTGCCAAGTTATGTATCAAATCAAATGTCTGTTCACCCTCTAAACGATAATAATAACCGAAAGCCATAGTTTCATTGCCCTTCAATAACAAATAATACAATTGTTTGATTGACGATTGGACTGGCAAACAAATAACAAAATGCTCAGTGAGCCTATTATGTTGTTAACACCATGTACAAAGCCGACATTTATCTCCTAGAAATTGAAACAAAAATATTTGTTCTCCTAATTAAAACGTTTTCATTAATAACTATTTACCTCATTTCCGCTCTGAGAATCCTGGAATGTGCCAATTCCCATTTCAATTGAGCATGGTTTCCAATCACTTGAGTGATTTGGAATACGTTATTATCAATTACATTTAAAATTCGTGGGTCACATAAGCTGAACACATGACAGCGTGTACTCATTTTGCGTTCATTCCCAGGATAAAAACTATATTATAATTACATTATCTGCGTGTAACGCTAGAATAATGCAAATAATTTGACGCACCCTGCATGTGAACAAACATAAATCGGCCTTGAATTATTGTATCAAAAGAAATGGCTTTGCCATTGACCAGTGGATTGTTGCCCGCGACAAGCTAGCTGTGGTGTTACAGATCGACTGCGGCTACTATTATACATAATACACGTTCTAGAGTGCGCTGTGTAAATGCAACGCACTCGACATGCTCGAGGTTTGTCAGATGTACGCGAATTTTACGCAAAAGACGTGTTGCGCACATCTGATTTATTTATCTGATTATTTGAAACAGACTTGCCACAATTAGTAACCCAGTCTATCTACTCTAGAGTGGGAATTTATTAGGAATTTACATAATTTATCATCACTAACTCACTGACTGATTTGACTCTGCAAATGCCGCCTGAGCTGCGAAGCCAAATTCAGTCCGATACGAAAATGCCGGAAAATTGGCCGTAAAAGTGAGACTCATCAAAGGGCTATATGCATTTCCATTTCCAAACTTGACAATATCAAACCACATACCATTTAATTTATGAAACTGCCAATATTCATTTACTACGGAACATACAATTTACAAAACGAAGCATTTTCCATCTTTTTCACGATCACTTTCGCGAGTTTTGTCTTCGATAGAAAATGTACACAAACATTGTAACGTCACAGCCGTTTCGATACCGCGCAAAAGAAATGTGATATCAGCACGGCTAATAAAACTTTCCCGCACGATCGTGCATGTTTGTTTAAATTAATGAATAGTCACGTGACAGGATTTAACCAATCACGTTTCTGAATTTACCGGAGCCGTTTTGTAATATAGCTCTGTACAAATTGAAGACGGCGAGTTGTATTTGCCCACATTCACGGTAGTGTTATAACAGGTTTTCACCATGCTTCTTGAACGCATTGGGTGGGGAATAGTTTGAACATGATATGCATGTGTCGGTTCAAAACATAAGTTTCTTTTAATGGCGTGTTCCATAATCTGATTATAAACCGTTGGAGGGGGGGGGGGGTGGATTTACGAACAAAAAGTATATGCTACACGGGTTAAGGTGAGGAATTGTGCTAAGGGTGGGGGATACTTGAGGTCATTTTTTTGTCCAGATTATTTGTTTTTATTGTTGTTTTTGTCATGGCAAACTATTTAGGGGGACTAATTTCCAGCTAATGCCGTAAAATGTTTCATATTTAGTAGTTGTTGGAGTATTTTCTTTCTACAGACGCGCCCAATCAATGATTCCTCACGTCTGGGACTGTCCTTTATTTAATTGTCACCATGCGAGTGAAAGATGCATACTGGGTTTGATTTTCCCCAATTCTCAGATATGCTGCGCATAACCCGAACTCATAATGCTTACAAATTTGGTATCATTTTAAAGGGATGTAGTAAGTTTGTTGACAAATGCAAAAAGTGATGCGTGGTTAATGTGCATTGGTGTGATCTGATATGTCCACAAAGTAATGTGTGACAAGTTAATTGGAAGTTATTTGGCCGAGAAATGAGTGAAAATGCAAAGTGATGTTCACTTACTCGTTGCACTTACTTTGTACACGGCTGAAAATGTCCCGTAGATAATTTCATATCCGAACACTACAATCGTAAATATCTTTTGAAACAAACGGAAATTTGTAAACAACCGAAACCGGTCCCATGCTTGTATTGTTAATACAAATAAAACAAGGTATGAGAGAACCTCTAAAATTCCCATTGGATTTGAGGATTTGAACAATGTTACTAAGTCCCTTTAACGAAGATTAAACACACTTTCAAGCGATACCAAATATAACCAACACATGATTTAATCAGAAAAGAGACATAATCGATCAAACTTGAGTTTCTGAACTTTTGTTGAGGGGTTTAAAACTAATTTACATTCATTTTCTCTAAATGTGGTTATCAATAACTTAACTTGCATTTGAAATTTCTCTCTCCGATTTTACATTTAGTAGCAACACATAACTCTTCTAGCCGACAACTTCCATAAAAAACGGGTAAAAAATAACAACATATAGTGGTCGATCAACGGTAATGATATATCGATCCCATGTTTGCGTGATCGATTGCTCATAATCTCCAAATGTTTCAAAAACTTCCTTCCTATGCCACATGTATTTGTAATTATCCTACTAGCATGACTAGCCAACTACCGGATTGATTATTGGTGTCATGCTTTCCCGTAATTCAAAACACAAAGAAACACTGCCCATGCATTAACAATTTGAAGGAGGTTTGGAAATGAGAAGTTTTTATTCATTTATCAGTTGCAGAAATTATATCCATCATTCGGGGAAAATTGACATATTTCTGTTTAACTCCAAGTACCTTTGAAAAAAATTGCATAAATAAGAATTCTAGATGTACACAGATTATTACGTAGTGATCAGGTCGATCGAAGCCTCCACAAACATCTAGGGGATTAACAAATTAAATCAAACCATGAATAAATGAAGATTGGTATTATTGATTTTATTTAAATAAATACTAATAACGCTTAATTTATCCAGGGTAGCCACTTCACTGACGAACAATACCCCTTCAGTGGGCATTGCATAGCATTGATGTTTGATATTATTAACCTACACTGTTCTATGTATGCCGTGCGTTATTGTCGAAGAACTGGCCGGGGTTTGAACCCACGAACTCCCGTGCATGAGACGGACGCTATACCACGGGACCACACGTGTTTCAATAAATAAGCATATCTTATGCTGCATAGTTTTTTTTAAATAAAGCATTATGATCCTTAATTATATCTGTATTACGTGTTGAATCAATCTCACAATTTCAAGAACACACCTTTCATATTGACCATAATCATTTATATTTTGAATTTCTTATTTTATACTCAAAATACTATATTTTCTATACAATATGTAACAATGGTAGAATATCATGTGAATTATTTAAAACATAGATGAAATATTATTGACCTTGAACGAATAATTTATTCAAAACGATTTAATTGTTTTATATCTTGATAAATGGAGAGATGTACATTGATTTGAAATATTTTAAATCATTTATGTTTCTTGTTAATATTGTGTACTGCTTATTTCCATCACATCAATTATGTTGTATCGTGTACTCATGATATTTAGATAATTTACTTTGAGAATTATGCATAACATTTATTTGAAAAACAATCATTATATCTAGGTATGATGCATGGTAAGAAGCATGCCATTAGATCAACACATTAACCTTAACACTCATAGTAAACTATTATATTGTGGCGATTGTGCAAATGTGTATCTTATTCTTCACACATAGTGGAAGGTTATCTAAGACATCGATGGTCACTGTTTCATAGTCACGGTGTGTGTGTGTGAAAGTAGCATTGTTCCTTGACGAGGATGCTCTCTACGGCTTCTGATGATTCCCTTAGTAAAAACCAAAAGTATAATATCCCTTTATGGTGCTATATTTGTTTCAACATGAACATAAACCATCGACTGCTTGGTGTGTAAATATGTAGGGCGATCATAAAATAATGAAGAATACAATATTTTGATGTTATTCTTGAATTAAAAACAACAATCAACATTTGATAAATAATGTGGAGCATGCCATTATAGTCTACAAGTGGACTCTTTGTCATTGTAAAGTCACATTTTGTGACAATTGTCATAATTTGATATACCTCATTCTGCATATACGGTGGTAGGTTAACTACGATATCGATGGTCATTGGAGTCACAGTGTGTGAGAAAGTAACTTCTTCCCCTTCGACGTGGATACTCTCTGCCTCTTCTGATGATTCCGTTCCTCTGAATGAAACTTCGATGTATTGCAAGTGTTGTACAGAACGCAGCCACGCCCAGTCTCCGCACTCCCTGGGCAGACCAATGAACTTCAAGCATTGGATGTTGGTCAAGTGAGGCAGTGCAGTGACGATTGTTGGGTCTGTGATGGTCACTTGCTGAAGGTTTGAGAACAACTGGAGGCCATCACCAAGTCTGCTCGGTAGGCTTGCTGTCAGGCATGGCACCTTTATCTCCACACTTAGTATCTGTAGAGGAAATATGATTACCATTTTGAAACGTATGTGTTATCCTATATACATATTCATATTGAACTGATATATCAATGTATTCTCTTAAATGTTGCCTGATCATTATGTTATGAGCTTGTATGGCTCGCCAAGTAGGCATTTAATTTCGTGTAAATCTATTAACACATAATCCAAGTATAGAGTATAATGAAAATATAAATTTCCTAATGCCATATTGAACGAACGTAATGAGTTGATTCTCACCTACGAAGTAATGTATAGTTTATTTGTGATCATTTTATTCACAATGTTAAGGCTTTACATTGCAAATGTGTTCCAAGTGAGTTGTTTATTACGTCGTTACAGATAAACCTTGAACCTGTGTTGGAAGTATATGAAAACACACTGTGTTCTATATGTTACATTTGTTTCACCATGAACCTTAAATATCGACTGTGTATTTTGTCAAGGTATAGGGCGAAAATGAATCAATGAGTAATACAATGCAGTAATCTTAAAATTGAACTAATTCAGATAAATGAGGAGGAGCATGCCATTTTAATCTACAAGTGGACTCTAAATCCTACTATTCATTGTAAAGTCACATTTTGTAACTGTTTGTCACAATTTGTTATATTATACCTCATTCTGCATATACGGTGGAAGGTTATCTACGACATCGATGGTCACTGGAGTCACAGTGTGTGAGAAAGTAGCTTCTTCCCCTTCGACGTGGAACCTCTCTGCCTCTTCTGATGATTCCGTTCCTCTGACTGACACTTCGAGGTCTTGCAAGTGTTGTACAGAACGCAACCACGCCCAGTCTCCGCACTCCCGAGGCAGACCAAGGAACTTTAAGCATTGGATGTTGGTCAAGTGAGGTAGTTCAGTGACAATTGTTGGGTCTGTGATGGTCACTTGCTGAAGATTTGAGAACAACTTGAGGCCATCACCAAGTCTGCTCGGTAGGCTTGCTGTCAGGCATGGCACCTTTATATCCACACTTTGTATCTGTAGAAGAAATATGATTACCATTTTCAAAATTGTTGTGTTATCATATATACATATTAATATTGAACTGCTATTTCAGTTGCCTGATCGTTATCTTATGAGCTTGTATGGCTCGCCAAGTGGGCATTTAATTTCGTGTTTAACTATTAGCACATGATCCAAGTATAGAGTATAATGAAAATATAAATTTCCTTATGCCATGTTGAACGAACCGTTTAATCTCACCTGCGTAGTAATAAACAGTTTGTTTGTGATCATTTTATTCCCAATGTTAAGGTTTTACATTGCAAATGTGTTCCAAGTATCATGTTGTTTATTACGTCGTCACAGATAAACCTTGAACCTGTGTTGAAAGTATATGAATACACACTGTGTACTATATGTTACATTTGTTTCACCATGAACCTTGTAATATCGACTGTGTATTTTATCAAGGTATAGGCCGATAATAATTTAATGAGTAATACAATACAGCAATCTTACAATTGAACTTATTCAGACAAATGAGGAGGAGCATGCAATTTTAATCTACAAGTGGACTCTAAATCCTACTATGTCATTGTAAAGTCACATTTTCTGACTATTTGTCACAATTTGTTATATTATACCTCATTCTGCATATACGGTGGAAGGTAATCTATGACATCGATGGTCACTGGAGTCACAGTGTGTGAGAAAGTAGCTTTGTTTCCTTTGACGTGGATCCTCTCTGCCTCTTCTGATGATTCCGTTCCTCTGAATGAAACTTCGATGTCTTGCAGGATCTGTGCAGAACGCAGCCATGCCCAATCCTTGCACTCCCGAGGCAGACCAAGGAACTTCAAATATTGGATGTTGGTCAAGTGAGGTAGTTCAGTGACAATTGTTGGGTCTGTGATGGTCACTTCCTGAAGGTTTGAGAACAACTGGAGGCCATCACCAAGTCTGCTCGATAGGCTTGCTGTCAGGCATGCCACATTTATCTCCACACTTAGTATCTGTAGAGGAAATATGATTACCATTTTGAAACTTTTGTGTTATCCTATATACATATTCATATTGAACTGCTATTTCAATGTATTCTCTTTAATGTTACCCGATCCCTATGTTATTTGCTTGTATTGTTCGTCAAGCATTTAATTTCGTGTAAAACTATTAAGACATGAGCCAAGTATAGAGTATAATGTAAATATGAATTTTCTAATGCCTTGTTGAACCAACATGATAATTTTAATCTCACTGACGTAGCAAGATAAATTTGTATTCCCTATGTTAAGGCTTTACTTTGCAAATGTGTTCCAAATATCCGGTTGTTTATTACTTCGTTACAGATAAACCTTGAACATGTGTTGAACGTTTATGAATACACACTGTGTACTATACAGGGTTGCCCAGAAATAACGGAACGGGGCAATTCCCAAAATATAGTTCCAAACTATTCATGTCCATCAGATAGGGTGTCTTTTCCAATGAAAAACGATACCAAAAACAGTAACTTTTTTTTCACTTTGTACCTATAGACCGCGGGCCGAGGTCCATTATCGTTTCAGCTCGTGCTTCAAATTTTGTATCTAGCTATTTTTTGTCGACATGTGTAAAAGTAGTATTGAAATCATATCTGAAACTCGTCAAGAACAAAACCTGCACATTTTCTGAAAATATGAAGAAAAAAAACAAAAAATTGCCACAATTTGTTAGTTTCGACGGTAAGAAAGACCAATCACAGTACGTTGCTCATAGCGTGATTTGTGGACTGACCAATCACGCTCTTTGTTTCATGCGCAAGATAGCCGGCCCAAACGTAAACAACAATCACGTCACTGGATTATGGCTGCAGTGCGACGGAAAGTTTCGAGGCAAGTAAATCCGACTTCTGTGTCATACATGTCATCGACACTCAGAGCAAGTTTATACCATCTAGTGATAAAAACTATGAAAAGTGCAAGGAGCGTGCAGCTAATTGGATAACATTGTAAAAGAGGAGTCGTTTCTAAAACAAATACATGTACACTACACGGAAGTAAAGGTGTGGGACAAGTCAGTCATGGCCTGTACTGACGCGACGAGGCACAACTCAGACAGACTCAGACTCAGAGCACAATAAAGACGTGAAGGAGAAGTCTCCAACTCCAAGAATCTCCTGATTGTAGGAGGCAGATTAAACCCAAGAAGAAGAAGATGACTGTAACTCTAAGAAATCGGGAACTGGCAGGTAAGTTATAATATGATTAGATCTACATGTAGCTCTACGACTTCATCAAATGAAATGTATTCCCATTTTCCCAAAATAAAATTGCACTAAAAAAAAGAAGAAGAACTTCCTTTTAAATACTACTAGACCTAATGTAGTGAAATTTGTGATTTCAAGTTCGATGTTAGTGTTGGCAATGTCATGATCACGAACCAAATGACAACATCACAAATTACTGAATGCTCGGAGCTGTAATATGATTGACATATTCTATTTTGGTTTGACAGTATGATTTAAAATTGTATATCATACCTGATGAAATTTAAATGCCTTTTCTCACTGATTTCACTTTTGTTTACTAGCCTTTTCGCGTGAAATTGTGAGAGGATCCCATAAAGGCATGACGCCGAATCGGTGTTGACCTATCAATGACATGATTAATGTGAACAGTATCATCTGTCTAAAGTACCTTCTCAACACCAACTTCAACAATCTACCTGAAATCACGTAATGACTCATAAATTGTCATATTTAGAATAATTTTGATTTAAAAAAAAAAAAATTTCTTTTCTCCCTTCTCCTTCTCTTGAATTATTTTTAAAAACCTGCAGATGCTGAGAAGACACAGCTATTAACATAATAGCCCCAAGAAGAGCCATCAAGACTTTAACAAGTGTAGAAAGCAGCTGCCCGTGTTGTGTACACTGCGATTACAGATCCACCCCATCTTCTTCGCTCGTGACAGCACTTCGGTGGGACCGACTACACATCCGGCTACTCTTTGCACAGTGCACGCTCTTTTACAAGATCCATCATCAGCTAGTCCGTGTGCCTTTCCCACCAGAAGTCCGCCAAGCCAACTATTATTCAAGACATGATCACAACCTGAAGTTCACCGTTCCATTATTTACTATTGACTCGTGAAAGTTCTCCTTTTATCCACGGACCGTACGAGTCTGGAACCATCTACCTGGGCCGGTCGTCAATACAACAAGACTGACTACCTTTCAAATGGCTACATTACCCACCATTAGAGTAGTGCAGCCTCCCGTGGGCTTCCACGTTACTTAAATGTCACTATGCTTGTATTTTTACTTGCACATTTCACTCTTGCATCTTTATTGTACATACATGCAAAGTGAAAATTGAATTATGGCACCTCCTGCATGACGACACACCAGCATACCATCCTAGTATAGCTTTGCAGCTGCATCAAGGGCTTACCTCATCAAGTATCAAGTAAGTGTCAGCAAGTGAGGATTCCTCTGTACCAAAGAGACTGCTTTGGTCAAGTTTTTATACGGACATCAACCCCCTACCAGCCATGACTTATAAACTGAATATATTTGCCAGTGTGTTGCATTATCTGCAATGGAGCTAAGTATATCCTTGAAAAGTCTACTGATATAGGCAGATATGAATCTATGGTAACCATGTTGCACCCATGTGTAAATGGGTACCCATCTAGCCAGAGTGCTACATGTAGGTAAAAGAAGTATCATAAAGTATGTATTAATCTATGTTCACCGTATAAACATGAAGCAATATTTTGTTTTGATAAATCTGATTCCTGATACATTTTGACTAATTTTAATTTCCATGACAATCCTGGAAAGTAAATTTTATTTATTTTGAATTTATCTATTTATTTGGTTGTTGTTGTAACATGACACTTGTAAGTTGTTTTCATCATGTAATATTTTACCCACAATAATGGGAAGAAAATAGATGTTGGGAGATTGAGGTTTCTGGACTTGTATTCACTGATTATGAATAGATAATGTATAGGTATATATATTTGGACTGGGAATGTACTCTGGTGCATTTAGTATTTTGTTCCATTATGACAAATATATAAATTATGTAAGATGAATAAGTTACACATTTTAATGATCCTGATTAGTAATTGAAAGGTTTTCATAATATGTTTTATGGTGTACAATGTGGTTATTTGACAATTTGTGCAAGTAATGTTTCTTCCATGTCTGCCTTCTTTTAACTGTGTAGTATTTTGCTGTTAAGATTAACATTAACACACTAGTATGTAATCTATAGAACCTGTTTTGCATATTTGCACTCTGTAGTGAGTAAAAAAAATGGACTAGTGAAAGCATGGATTTTTTTAATGAATAGGTTTGATTCAGCTTAGGAAGAATGTTGATGTACATGTAAAACGTTCCATATGCTCATATTATTTTTTGTATTTTCTTTACAAACTAATAGAGTGGTGAAGTGTGATGTCATAAATGATGTCATAAACATTTTTTTTAGAATTTTCAAATTTAGACTTCATTTTCAGAAAGAGCATAACAAATAATGTCAAAATACCGACAAATCAAAGGACCAGGTTACGTATTGGCTGAGATATGCCCACCCGAATGATTTTTTTGTCAATGGGCAGTCAGTATTTTAGTGCACTGGTTCATAAATGTATGAACCAGTGCATTATAACACTGGAAGCCAATTGAAGAAAAATTCATTCGGATGGGCATATCTCAGCCAATACGTAACCTATTACTTTGATTTTTGGTATTTGGACATTATTTGTTAGGCTCTTTCTGAAAATGAAGTCCAAATTTAAAAATTATGTAAAAGTGTTTTTATGACGTCATGGCTTCTGTACTCTATGAAATTAAGAAAAATATTATGTTTGCCAATGTTATGTTTAAAACAAAGAAAACAAATCCTCAGAGGCAAGTAATAGGGAAGTTGATTGTATGTCTGGTTTACATGCTATGTATGAATCAATGAAACAGTACACCATGATATTGAATATTTGAATATTTGTTTTATGAACTATGATAATTTGCATTGCTAGTACAGTAGACTGTCTTGTTAATACTGTACAATGAACATGTACACAATCTTCTGGAGCAGACAAATAGCTTTGTTATTAATGAGTTACAACTGTTCTAATCGTGTTCTAATATCAATTAATTTGGTGTGATATTGGTGTGATAAATAAGTGCATTGTCTGGACTCTGGATCGTTTGTATGTATGTGTACATGTATGTTTTGGTGTGTGGGTGTGTGTGTGTGAGAGAGAGAGAAAGATAGATATATGGGAAGAGAGAGAAGTTGTCTGTGTATGTGTGTGTGTTTGTTTTTGTTTTTTGTATTTATTTATTTGACTTATTTTTGTATGTTTCAATTATTTAATTTATTATTATTAATATTATTATTTATTTGTATTTATCTATTTATTTATTTTAGTTTTTTTTTTTTTTTTTTTTTTTTGGGGGGGGGGGGGGGGTGGTAATTGCTGATCTCTCCGTCTCCCCTCTATTTATTTCCTGAAAGGAAAAGTCCACCCTGAAAATAAGTTGGTTTAAATAGAAGCAGAAAATGTTTCATCATCGAGTTATCAAGTTTTCTTTGATTGATCACAACTACAAAAATTCATGACTTTCTTATTTTTAATCAGAAATTCTAATTCAGATTATTGAATAAAACTATTCATGGTAAAGCAATGCATAGCAATTAATCAACAGGTTAAATGAACAAAATATAACACAATACACTAGGCAATATTTACAAGAAGTAAATTCTTCACTGTCACGTTTCTCTCTTTTTTATGCCATTTAATTATCTAAACTAACTTAGTTTTAGGGTGGACTTTCCCTTTAAAATAAAAAAAGACAATCATATCACAATCCATTCTAAGACAGAAGTCACTACGAGGATAGCTTTTTCCCGGGGTAAATGATACTAGATTCATGCTGGTGGCGATTGCATTATGCCTCCATGCCATGCCACCTTTCGGAGCCGACCAGTGCCCCGCAGCTCAGGCGACAATGGCCTGATGATCTTCGTTAGTCGAAGTGCTAGTGGCGTATCGCCGGTATTGGTCTCTTTTCATAACATTATTTATCAACTTCAAATGTGTTTTTGGTAATTGTTAAAAGTGGTACTCATTCCTTATCTATTCCGGAATCAATTCGTCTAAACGAATGAATTTACTGTGAGTTGAGTTTCCATGTAAACAACAAAATCCAGATAAAGTTCGTGTCATTACATCGCATCAAAACATACTTTTCGCACAACGATAAAACAAGCGATCTGATTGGCCCTAGCTTATGGGACACTGTTACGTTTTAATGAGAGATGCACTGTGATTGGATTATGTTTCAGAGAGTGTTGCAAACAAAATTCCAAGTTTGTTCTACTTTTTGAAAAAATGTGCACTCTTTGTGCTTGACGAGTTATGAATTTGTGTTCAGTGACTTTTTCACTACCCACATGCCAAAATTCAGGTAGATACAAGATTTGAAGCACGAAAGTCAAGAAATAAGGCGATTTGCACGGTTCGGCCCGCGGTCTACTAGTCAGGGCCAGTAAATCCGCACTCACTGCCCGTAATACCATGCCCACTATCTCGGCACACGGCTGAGTGCACACTGTCAATGGCGCGCTGTGCTATACGGTATGAAAGGCGGTGCGTGCGGTTTTACTGGCCCTGACTACATGGACTAGGTAAAAATTGACCAAAAACGGAACCTGACATCATGTCACTCACAGCGCCCTAGAACAAAAACTACTTAACCAAAATGGCTGTTCTTGGTAGTGTTTTTCATTGAAAAAGACACCCTATCCGTTGGACATAATAAATGTGTTGCTTTATTTTGGGAAATGCCCCGTTCCGTTAGTTCTGGGCCACCCTGTATGTTACATTTGATTCACCATGAATCTTAAATATCGACTGTGTATTGTGTAAAGGTATAGGGCGATAATACATTAATGAGGAATACAATACAATAATCTTAAAATCTAATTAAATCAGATGAATGAGGAGGAGCATGCAATTTTAATCTACAAGTGGACTCTACATCCTACCATGACATTGTAAAGTCACATTTTGTGACTATTTGTCACAATTTGTTATATTATACCTCATTCTGCATATACGTTGGTAGGTTATCTACGACATCGATGGTCACTGGATTCACAGTGTGTGAGAAAGTAGCTTCTTCCCCTCTGACGTGGAGCCTCTCTGCCTTTTTTGATAATTCCGTTCGTTTGAATGACACTTCGATGACTTGCAAGTGTTGTACAGAACGTAACCACGCCCAGTCTCCGCACTCCCGAGGCAGACCAAGAAACTTCAAGCATTGGATGTTGGTCAAGTGAGGAAGTGAAGTGACAAGTGTTGGGTCTGTGATGGTCACTTCCTGAAGGTATGAGAACAACTGGAGGCCATCACAAAGTCTGCTCGGTATGCTTGCTGTCAGGTATGGCACCTTTATCTCCACGCTTTGTATCTGTAGAAGAAATATGATTACCATTTTGAAACTTTTATGTTATCCTATATGCATATTCATATTAAACTGATATTTTAACTGTATCTTTATTGTTCCGGATCACTATGTTATGAGCTTGTTTGGTTCGCCAAGTTAGCATTTATTTTCGTGTAACTATTCGTGTAAAACTATTAACACATGATACAAGTATAGAGTATAATGAAAATATTATTGTTCTAATGCCATGTTGAACAAACATAATGAATTTAATCTCACCTACGCAGTAATGTAAAGTTTATTATTTGGTGATTATATTATTGCCAATAGTAAGGCTTTACTTTGGAAATGTGTTCAAAGTATCACATTGTTTATTACGTCGTTACAGATAAACTCTGAACCAGTGTTAAAAGTATCGGAATACACACAGCGTACTATATGTTATAATTGTTTTCACCATGAACCTTAAGTATCGACTGTGTATTTTGTAAAGGTATACGGCGATAATGAATTATTGAAGAATACATTACAGTAATCTTTAAGTTGAAATAATTTAGACAAATGAGGCGGAGCATGCCATTTTAATTTACAGGTTGATTCTAAATCCTACTATGTCATTGTAAAGTAAAGTTTTGTGACAATTTGTCGCAATTTGTTATATTATACCTCATTCTGCATATACGGTGGAATGTTATCTACGACATTGATGGTAACTAGAGTCACAGTATGTGAAAAAGAAGCTTTGTTTCCTTGGACGTAGATCCTCTCTGCCTCGGCTGATGATTCCGTTCCTCTGACTGTCACTTCGATGTCTTGCAGGTCTTGTACAGAACGCAGCCACGCCCAGTCTCCGCACTCCCTGGGCAGACCAAGGAACTTCAAGCTTTGGATTTTGGTCAGGTGAGGTAGTGCAGTGACGACTGTTGGGTCTGTGATGGTCACTTGCTGAAGGTTTGAGAACAACTTGAGGCCATAACCAATTTTGCTTGGCAGGATTGATGTCAGGCATGGCACATCTATCTTCACATTTCGTATCTGTTGGAGATATATGATTACCAATTTGATATAATTTCATATTTTAATTATATTGAATTGCTTTTTAAATTTATTCCCTTTAATTCTACACAATTCCTTTGGCATTTGCTTATATGGTTTGGCTAGAGCCTAGAGAACATTTAATTTCGTGCAAACACATGGGCCAAGTATAGGGAAAATTGAAATTAGAAAGCGGAAATGAATTATTGAAGAATACAATACAGAAATGTTAAAATTGAATTAATTAAGATAAATACAAATGAGCATGCCATTGCAATCTACAAATGTGCTTTAAATCAAAATGACATTGTAAAGTCACATTTTGTGACAATATGTATACCTTATTCTGCATATAAGATGGTAGGTTATTTATGACATCGATGGTTACTTCAGTCACAGAGTGTGAGAAAGTAGCTTCGCTCCCTCGGACGTCTATTATCTCATCTGCTTCTGATGATCCCCTCCGTCTGATGCACACATGAATGCTTTGCCTGTTTTGCGCAGAATGCAACCACGCCCAGTCTACGCATTCTTGAGGAAGACCATGAGGAAGACCAATGAAAGTCAAGCATCTGGTGCTGGTTGGGTCTGTTATCGTCACCTGCTGAAGTTTAGAAAATGACTTGAGGACATCGTCAAGTCTGTCAAGTAGGCTGGATGTCAGTCCCCGCGTCTTGATATGCATGTTCGCTACCTGTTAGGAAGCACGAAAATCGGGTTACAACAAATATTAGATGTGGGTATATAGTTCTAGAAGTAGTACTACAGTTATGTATACTCGTATTATTCATCCATCATGCGATATTTTCTATACCCTTTATCATAGCTATCATGTATACAGTGTATAATATAAAACGCCACCAAATTGTGTTTTTAATTGATTGCTATGTTTTTTAACATGTACAGCTTGGCATAAGTCCCGTATAACCAATAATTTGAAAGTAGAAAAGGTTTTGATTCTGATGGTTGGAACAATATGGTTGAGAATTTGGGGAAGCCGACGAAGGCCGAATAAAACCGATACACAAAGTACATCATGACATAAGACGTGCGCGGTCGAATAAGTAAAGGAAGGTTATATAAGGAAAGTCTAAAGAATACCTTGAATATAAAAATAAAAAAAAGTTTCATTTACCCTTCTTTTATGAGGCAACGACAGGTTTTCCAGGACATGTACTGCATTAGACAATGACATTTCCAATAAAGCCTGATTTATTCCGACGTTAGATATTGGTTCTTCTTTACAGGTTAGTTTACTTCGAGACATTGATATCTCGAGGTATTCCAAGAGTTGTGCCGAACGCAGGGCCCCACATACAGAGTCTATGCTGCAGTTCTCTGGAAGACGGAGTAGCTTCAAAGATCGGATGTTGGTGAAGTGAGGTAGCGAGTCAACTTTCGTTGGTTCAGTGATGGTCACCTTTTGCAGATTCGGAAGGGATTGCAGACCATCACCAAGTCTACTGGGCATGGTAGATGTCAGTCGCGGCGTTTGTATCTCAATCGAAGTAATCTGAAAGATAAACGAAAGAGCTATCACGTACGTATCGAAATATAATATAGCAGAGTATCCTGTTGTAGCCTAATGTAAACACGTAATTTGATTCATCTGTTTTTAAGGGGTAGTTAAGTTTTGGTTAAAAGGACGCTTCGAGAAAAACAAATTGGGTGAGGTAATGACAAACTAACTGTACGGAATGAAAGATCACACCATAAATGATGCCTACTCTTTAAAGGAGGGGGAAAATCCCGGCTTTGATTCAGGTTTATAGCTTTAAATATGTGCCTTTATTGATATACCACACTCTTTTTTTCAAAGAAATTCTTAAGTTGGGAAAAAAGGGTAAATTTCATGCAATTTTTTGCTTTATTTCGCATCGGCGTTCCATGCTCCTAAAAAAAGTCATTTATAGCAGAGCGGGAATGTGCGCACGTGTCACCCGATTCATGACATCACATGCAGACCGCAACGCGGAGGAATGTGCATTGTTTACATGCAGAGCCTATGACTTGCTTGTAAAACAAACTAGTTTTTGCTTGTAAATTGAGGTTTTACTGAAAATGCTTAAGAATTGCTAAGAAATGAATTGTAGCAGGATGCAGCTACACATCTGAGTGTATATCGTCCATGATATAAACCTGAACAAATGTTTGCAAATATTGAAACAAATGGAAATAATATCTCTGTGTCAACGTGAGTATTGCACTCAGCGTGTACGTCTATGACCGAGCTAAACTGCGATTGCCTGCAAGTGACGTCACAAAGATGACGTCATTTTTTGTTCGCCCCGGACTCAGTTTTTTTACGGGGGTTCCGAAAGTGAATTTACAAGTTGATTTTTTTTATTTTACCGGGTTTTCCCACGAGGAAAATATGTTTGTATTAGTAATCTTCATGAAAATCTACCTTAGATACAGTAAAACCCAATTTTGAGGCAGTTTTCTTGTTACCATACCTTTAATACCAATTCACCAAAATGTTCTTAAATAGATGTTGATGATCCCTCTATCGAATGTTTTATTTAAACAAAATAAAACACCCCCCTTCTGCGATTAAAATATGTATTAGATTTCAAAGTTATGTTGTGATGTTGAGTGAAGTGCTTTTGTTCTACACATTTCTGTATCAACATCAGGTACTGGAAACATTACTACTCTTTGCTTATGAGTCAGAAGCACTTAGTGTCGGTAACTATGCGTCTGTATGAAGTTCATTGTAATTTTAAAAGTTTGTTTTATGCATTTACAACCTCAGAATCGGAGTCTTGAGCGAATAGAGGCGACTGATTTGATGCCTTGGTTGCGTATGTGCTAACTTTATAGTCGCTATACACAGATTTATATGTGCGTCGGGGCCCAAATGTCGTGGTCGCTGGTCCCGTTAGGCAGGTGGTCGCATTACGCAGGTAGATTAACACATGAGTTTTCACGGGGAGACCTGGAGAGCGATCGTTATGAGCAGGTGGTCGGTATAGACAAGTGGTCGCATTGGCAGGTTTGACTGTATCACATTCAAAATTGTATTAAAAAGTGCTCTCTTGTGTTTAACTGCTGTTTAACTGTCGTTTGAAAGAAACTAGGCTTTTTACTTAACCGTTCTATGATTTATTCGCCTTTCATGCATGGTGAAGTAATAACTATTAGTTTGTATTGATAGTTTTGGCTGCTAAAATTCAGTTTGTCCAGAACTTAACTATGCCATTAATTACAAACCAACAAGAAGAAGGTTGAAGTAAAATTATATGAAAGGAAGTTGTCAAACACTGCATAATAATAAGTAAAAACAAATCACAGTAAAATAAAGAATGTTACCATCTTCATGATTATTATTAATGTGGACTAACATGAAATATTTAGTGAGTGCATTTTCGAATACGTGCGTACGTGTATGTATGCGTGTGTGTGTGTGTGAATGTGTGTGTGTGTGTGCGTGTGTGTGTGTTTGTGTTTGTGTGAGTATGTGTGCGTGTGTGTGTGTGTGTGTGTGTGTGTGTGTGTGTGTGTGTGTGTGTGTGTGTGTGTGTGTGTGTTCATGTGTGCCATGTGTGCACTTTGGTAATCAAATCAGCTTTGCCAAGTGAAAAGAGGAAATTCGATAAATTGAGAATGAAAATGGGGGATGGGGAAATGAAAAATGTGATGATATATAATGTGATTGATTGAGATTTTAGAATAATAATTAGTACAAAACACACACACACGTATTGTCCAATGTTCAGTTAACTATTGAGGGGCAATATGATTAATGTATATTATATGCTACCATAAACCAGGGTGACTTTTGCCACTTTTTGAGAACGATGTATTTTCATCAAGTATTACTATTTAGAACTAATTTCTGATTCTATATAACCATATAATAATACATTTGAAATTTGTTCTATGAAGTGAGGCTTGATGACAATATATTCATCTCAAAAAGTGGCCTAAGTCACCCCTGCTGCCAAATTCACTCTGGTTTATAGTGCCAAAGTATTCAATCATTTTCCTCCCTTGTATATAAAATATATGATAAATATCATTCGTATTATCATTACGACATTCGTTGTAATAGTTTTGTCTGAACCCAACACCCTCATCCCCCCCCCCCCCCCCCCAATCCCCCGCAAAGAAAGAGGGGTTATTAACGGACATCCCTGATAATTACACATCAAATTGACAGTTATTTTTAGTGTATGAACACAAACACTTCCATCTGCTAGGACTATTTACACACATTTTCCAATACACGTGCATATCGACATGCGCAATGGATGGGTATACTTTTAACTATTTCCAGTTTTGTGCGGCGGCTTCAGTGCCGTGAATGCGGCAGTATACAGTACGCTGTATCCAGTGGTTCGTCCTCTGTACGCGTGACTATTCTATAATACTGTATTTCGTTTATGGAAATAGCACTCAAGGCTTTGTAAGAACGATTGGGGCAAGGGTAGATTATACTGTATATGGTCGTGTATGGCCAGCAAAGGACAGGGTCAGACTACGCCTTACTATCGTTGAAGACAAAACATGAAACCTAATCAACGCTATTAATTACACTTGCCTGTGCCGAATGACGATGCTTCTGGCAACCCTTATTCACAATTCCCCAATTCCCTGCTCTTCTGCATGGTAAAGTGAATGCTTTTAAGCAAATGTGTGAATGGAACAACAATTTAGAAACCTAACAGCGAAATTGTGAGCAAATTTGGAAAGCCTTAACAAGGACTATGATTTGTCAAAGTGTTGATAACAATTCTAGTGTACTGCCTTTTTATTTGGCTCCTTGCTAAATCTGTAACGTCATATCAGAACATAAAATACCAAATTAAACAAATCACATAATTCAGTGGAAGTTCTTTTTATGGTGGCATTACAGACTTTTGCTAATTGCCATCAAGATATGACGGTAAACGAAATCATCACTTAACCCGTTCATTACGGTGACCGATAATTCTCGATCCCCCGATGCGCCTACTCATATAGGGGAACCGAGATTTTTGGGTTCCGTGAAAGGGCTTTATAAATTGCATAAACATACATGTATGCATCTTGTAAGTACAATGTTATTTACCTGAATACAAAGGTTGAACCCTTGGCTACAAGTATAATTTATCAGGTTTCTCTGACTATAGTTGCGTGATTATTGTTTTTATTACAATTGTATCATGGTAATATACAAGTCTACTTTTAGGATATTTGTATACAAACACATCCAAGCCAAATCACAGTACTTTACATAGATTTTTCACTTCGCTGAGCCTATACCATGCGTATCGATCGCCTCTATCGTGACCAGCGAACTCACGCTAGGTTGAATAGAAGCGAATACAATGCCATGCTCAACCATATATCGATCGGTTCTTTTGTGCGCGCCCAATATGGTAACTCGACCGGTCGAGTGGGTGGCCTTCCCCTTTAACCTACACGATGAAGGTACAATGCAGATGCACACTATAACATACATTTATTGGAATGTATCGCTTATAATCCATAGTTTTACGAAGTTAATGACACTCTGTATACTCTGCTTCTGAACCACAATTATTATTAAGTGTCCTTATGCCTTCCCTTTCCATATTAAAGGTACTCGATGAAACGCAATGAATCATAGTCCAATATAATCAATTGCAACTACGCATGACATGCAAGAGGAAAGTGAAAATGAGGTATTGGTTCAAGTGAGATTTATTGCGTTGGGAAGGAATCTTGCAGCAACTGATTAAAAGGTACCGTTCGTTTGTAATTTCTTGTTAGTCCTTAAAGGGTTCATTTGTTGACTTTCAAAACTTAGACTTAAAAAATCAAACATCTATGATTTATTATATAGATGCGGTATTATTATTTGACGATTGCGTTGAGAATTGATTATTTCTAGATTTCCTAACCGTTGTTATCTGTTCTTAATGCACATGTAATAAAAAAAAAAAACATAAAACGTATACAACAAAGGGCAGTGTTTGACTAAATACTATGCAATTGTTAACTATTGTTTGTTCACAAATGAATTTTCTGAATGTATTTTCGTGTCTTTCCATGCAAATGTAGTGCAATCGGCAAGGATATGCTAATCCGGCTATTTAGACCGCCCCGTCCCCCACGCCATTGAAATGTACCCGTGTACCATTGACGGTAGCATGATAGTCTCTAGCTCATCATTTCATAAGCTGTATCAATGCTGGTTGTATTAAATTACTGACCAAATGTTACTATCAAATCTCTGATAATGACAATATGACAACCTCAAAGTCGTGCAACATTGCCACACCAAGAGGTTTAACGACATGAATGATATCATTCTCGTGAATGTTTGCATCATCCCATGAACCGATAAAGCATTTCTAGTAAAATATACAAAATTGAAATAGAAATTTAGGCAGAAAGAAGACACATTTAAATCTTCATGTGTGTTTTCCAAATTATGTCCTTGCGTAAGTGATGTTCGGTATTATAAAACGGCTCTGGTAAGTTCATTAACGTGATTTGTTAAATCCTTTCACCTGACTTTTCAATAAATGTCAACAAACATGCACAACTGTGCAAAAAAGGATCCGACCGGGGTGGGTTACTCGTTATTGTAGTACAACTTGTGCACGGTTGATGACGTCACAATGCTTGTTTACATAGATTTACCGGGGATAAACTTGTGAAAGTGATACAAAAAGAGATGGAAAATGCTCCGTTTTGTAAGTTATCTGTTCTGTAATAAATACATCTTAACAGTTTCAAAAATTGTATCGTGTGTGGTTTGATATTAGTAAGTTTTAAAATGGAAATGCTTAAATTTCTTTTATAATTTTCATAATTACGGGACATTTTTGGGAAATTTCACATCAGACTGCATTTGATCTGCTGAGCTGCAGAGTAACATTCAGTGAAGCGAGTGCAGAAGTGATGATAAATGTTGTAAATTCCTAATAAATTCACACTCTACTTCTTCTTCTTATTGATACTGCAAATGCATTCCGTATCCACTAGGTGGGTCTAGGTGTGCGCGTCTAATTGGGAAGATGAGTCTGTCTGGTATTTGTCCGAGTCAATTTCAGCCGCGTGCTGTATTGATATACTCAATTGAGTATATAGACTGGGTTACAAATTGTGGCAAGTCTGTTTTCAATCATCCTGCAAAATATACGATTCCCTTTTTATAAAAACAAATAATACTACGGTCCTATTATCGTGCGTCACGTAATGCATCGCACTCTCGGTCATGTTAGATGTGCGCATGCGTACAACTAACATGACGTCGCGTGCGATGCATTTACACAACGCACTCTAGACCGTGTATTATTTGTGTAATAAACACGCATGACGTGTTTGTCCTGTTAGCTTGAGTTCCACCTCGGTGGAAATCAACTGGTCACATTCTTTTCTGATGTTGATACTTTTATCTCTTGTGGCAACAATCCCATGCTGTTTTAACTGCCCCCTCCCCCCAGGCCTAGTGCTATCATAGAGATAATCTTCTCTGGGCTGCAGTAAACTGCATGGCCACTAGTCTATGTTTGCAGACCTCTTCATTCTTATTGTATTAATACATGACCTATAAACATTCAGACAGAATGTCTATTTAAGTTGTCTGTAGCAGTTATCCTGCCTGTAGTGGCCACTAAACTAAACATGATTTCCCTGCAGAGAAAAAATGGAATGATCATGTCTGCAGTTGCCATGTTTCTAATTCTGAAAGTAAAACACCAGTCTCTATTGAGGCCAAAAACTAAACCAAGGGAGTAGCATTTATTAAACAATCATTCTGGTAAATGTGCAGTGAAAGATTTTAGCAATGTTTTCCTCAGAATGAGAATTCTCTCTCCCAGTCTCTTTTATACACACATTTAAAGTGTTCTACATCTCGCAAACCTTATATAAATACTCACACAACCAATGACATAACCTACAGTATACTTTTACTGAGTTTAATTACTAAGACTAACACCACAAGACTTCTGGTCTACCTCGGGTCCACTGACCAATGACCTTGGCATACTACCTCCTCTCTTTCTCCTCACTTCCTCCTCGTGCTGCCAGTAAATTGAGACATCAGCGCCTAGGGGCTAGTGATAAGAGTGAACAGGGATCAAATAAATTCCCCAAGGTCCAATCTGAACTAGCTTGACAGTGGAAAATCCACACCGCTCGCCAGCCGCTGAGGAGCGGTATTCCCCTAACTACTGTGTAACCTAATGCGCCTGCATTATAAAGATGGACTTTATCCATTGTTATTAGATCCAATCTACATCTCTGACGAATATCAATGTAACTATCACAATAATGCACACACTAGCAGTTATTTGCTTGCAAATATGTATTTGGATAACTATAATTACTTTTCGCCAGAAGTAGATAACAGAGTCGAATAATCTAAATGACCTGTGTACACCAATAAGAAGGCCCACTTCATAAATGTAGATTGTCAAGTGTTAGATATGATATGTCTGCCAATAAACACGATTGATTTAGCACGAATAAAACTGTATAAAGGTTATCAATGTTTTTAATAAATAAAGCTTATCGCATCGTTAAAACTTTGTTTGCAAATACATATGTAATATGCGATAACTTGATTAGTTTGCACGTAGGCAGATTGCAAAATACTGAATTAATGTAGACACCTTAGAAATGACAAATCGCCAAATCTCGCTACTTTTTCGCTACTGAAACATTTATTTTGAAAAAATATTTTTAATTCATGTGGATGGAATGAACGCTCACCATGACGACGGGGGACGGGGGAATTATCCTGGTGGTAGTTGTGTAGGGGGTAAGATTCCAGGGGTACTTGTCCGGGGGGCAATTGTCGTCGTGGGTAATCATCCGGGGGTAGTTGTCCTGGGGGTTATAATCCGGGGGGTAGTTGTCCGGGGGGTAGCTATCCGGGGGTAGTTGTCCGGGGGTAATAATCCGGCCGGTAGTTGTCCGGGGGTAGTTTTCCCGGGGGTAGTTGCCCGGGGGGTAAATGTCTTGGGGGGTAATTGTCTTGGGTGGTAGTTGTCTTGGGGGCTAATTGTCTTGCGGGGTAGTTGTCTTGGGGGTAATTGTCTTGATGGGTAATTGTCCTAGGTGGGTAATTGTCCGGGTGGTAGTTTTCCGGGGGGTAATTGTCCTAGGGGGTAGTTGTCCGGGGGGGGGGGGGGGTAATCGTCCGGGGGGTGGTTGTCCAGGCCAGGGGGTAGTAGTCCTAGAACCCATGTGCTCACATTTTAATATCGTGTGTATTTATACACGTAATGTAGTGATTTGGATAATATTCTTTTATTTTGTTAATCATTACTTACGAAATTAAATTAAATTCACAGGCAACACCATTGTATTATCATTAGAACCATTCAACGGCCAATGTAAACATGATTGTCAAAGCTGTATTATATTTAAATATATTTTCATTTACATTTGTATTTAGCGCACAAACATTTTTAAGGAAATCAACACTTCATTAAGGTGAGTTATGTTGATTCACAATTCACAAACATGGATAAAATGTCAATCATACGGAATACACGTACCATTTTTTGTAATAACGTAAGTAAAGGTTTAAACAGTATGGTACATGTAGTAGCGTAGCTACGGAGGGGGGGGGGGGGGAGGGGGGGGGGGGGGGCACATGCCTCCAAAAAATTGGGCAAAAACAATGATAAACACCAGGGGAAAAAGAAAATTGAAAAAGGACAAGAAAAATAAATATTACATAAGGTATGCCCCAATCATTTTGTCCATGCAACGCCACTTGATAAATGGACCTTAATAAGTTTAAAGGGGTAGTATTGTTTGGGTTAGGCTGAACTGAAGTAACCAAACCTGGACAATAACATTATTAACTATATGGTTATAACTCCATCATGCTCGAAATGTATTACAAATTACAAACGACTAAGTAAAAAGCCCATTAGCATTTTTAAAAAAGCCATTGAAACACTAGAGGGCCCTTTTTAACAGACATTGGTTTCAACCTTTTTTGATACCAAATTATGTATATATGTGATGTTTTATTGAAACAATGATTAAATAGAGAGATCATCAATAACTATTTAAAAAAGCTTTTGAACATTTGTGCAAAAGTGCAAGCATTCTTTTGAATTTTTAGAAAAAATCATCTAATTTTTTGGGCCCCAAATAATTGTAAGATCAGATATATTTATTGATAAATGACCTGTGTACACCAATAAGAAGGCCCACTTCATAAATGTAGATTGTCAAGTGTTAGATATGATATGTCTGCCAATAAACACGATTGATTTAGCACGAATAAAACTGTATAAAGGTTATCAATGTTTTTAATAAATAAAGCTTATCGCATCGTTAAGACTTTGTTTGCAAATACATATTTAATATTCGATAACTTGATTAGTTTGCACGTAGGCAGACTGCAAAATACTGAATTAATGTAGACACCTTACAAATGACAAATCGCCAAATCTCGCTACTTTTGATAGCACTGAAACATTCATTTTGAAAAAATATTTTTAATTCATGTGGATGGAATGAAGACTCACCATGACGACTCGTTGTTCTTGATGTGAGATGAATTTATTTTTACATGAACCTTGTTTGAAATATGAATTCATATCACTTACCACCAAAGTTTCGAGAACAAAACTTGGGTCATTCGTGAATTACCTGATTGAGACACTCATTAGACTCTCAACTTGCCCTATAATGATCTCTGTGCTCCCATTTCAAAATAGTATGTCTTTATACACGAAATGTGGTGATTTGGCAAATATTTTTTTTTGTTTTGCTAATCACTACTTACGAAAAATCATCTAATTATTTGGGCCCCAAGTAATTATAAGATCAGATATATTAAACAAATATACCATGCACTGAGAGCCTCTAGTTGAAATTATGGATTCCGAGGTGACAGGAAAAGCACTATTTTCTTCGGGTCTACACCCGAAGAAAATAGTGCTTTTTCTGTCACCGAGGAATCCATAATTTCACTAGTGGCTCGAAATAGTGCATGATATATTTGTTTTATATCCTTCGCATAATTATAATCATCGCAAAAAAAAAATGATTTCAATTAAATTAAAGTATAATATAAAGGAAAACAAACCATTGATCATGGAACCATCACTGCACTGACTATGTTATGTTTGTGACACTGGCCCCCTTTGCGCAATAGTCCTAGCGCTTCTTTCCATCATGGTTACGCGCATTAACAACTAATGCGCACCCAAATGCAAAACGCGCGCATCAAAGTGAATAATTAACCTGCTTTACTACACACGTGTATTTGTATGGAGAAAACATTCGTACATTACACATACAGCTAGTGCAGTGCACACCGCCGCGGCCGATTGATAAATGACGAATTAATGTCACGACCACAGAAAGACAACGATGCACAATGTGAACCATTTTCGGAATTTTAAAATTCGAATACCGATACGTTATACATGAAATGCATCTCTAGAATATTCTTTGGAACTTATTGATATTCACGGTTGAAAATATGCTGTATTTCTTTTTAAATAACTCTTTGGGAAATCTCGTCGAGCATCTTTCGCAAGCTAAAACAAGACCTCTGCTCGCAGGGAAGTTTTATAACACGCATTTCTATGGGTTCAATATGATCACCCGGCGTCTATGACGTCATTCATGGAATAGCATTTACTATTCCATCAATGACGTCACGCATAGCACATTTTTTCCATGGGCATTACTATGTTTGGTCACATGACGCTATGTAGACCAATCACTGAACAGGATTTCATTCATGTAGGATATAATTATTGATATTTCAGCCGTTTCTGGGTCGATTTTGACCAAATAAAGTTATTCTGCCATTAAAATTGCATGTTCTGTCAAATTTGGCACTCAGTTTTTCATTACGTCACAAGAAAATTGTGATGTGCAGCGCCCTCTCTACCAAAACTAAACTACCCTTTTAGACTGTCTTAAGCGAGACTTATTACTGTATGTCTCATTAACTTCTTCAAGACAATATAGAGAACACAATACATCACAGGAATGAGCAATAGTTCTCAAATACGATTTCCGAAATTGTAGGCCCTCCATGAGTGAAGTTTGTATCTCTATCTCTTTTAACGTATACTAGAGATAAAACTAAATCAAGTCAATCGTGTCCAACACAATTAATTTATTACGAATTATCAAACAGTCGTTCCATAATAGGTTGTTGTAATTCATTCTATTTTAACCCAGAGTAATAATTTATATGGCCCCACTTATACTTTTTTTTACATGGCATGTGAATGTAGTCGCAAATATCATCCAGTCCACCAACATTATTACAGGTAATCACGAATAAAGTAAGATTTCCTGATTATAATACAAAAGTCATTTTACCAGCGAAATTAGATATCAGACAAAATCTAAATCTCCTCTGTACAGCGTTTAGTAGGCCTATTTTATTATTGTGCAAATTTAAAGGTACGATTGCCTATGAGGAAGATTACAAACGCACGAATAACTCTGTACAAAGTTTATCAATATCTTCAATAAAGCAACCTTATCGCATCTTTAAAAGTAGTATTATTGTGTATAGACGTACTTGATACGTGATAACTAGGTAAATTGTTCACGTGAGCATAATTATAATATGTAGATTTATCAAGTTCGAACCTTCTGTAGACTTTGGAAACACCCGACGGCCGCCAATTGTCGCCATCTTTGGTGACATTGTAACATTTTAATGATATACATTATAGTTTCTTGCGTATGGAAAGCGGACTATTCATGAAAACTAGTTAGTCTTGACTTAAGATGAATTGGTTATATATGAATATAATATACCTTGTTTGAAACAAGAATTCACAGCAGTTACCAACAAAGATTTTCAAACCGATTTATTTTTCAAAAAGCTAACTATGCATTTCACAGTCCATGTTCACAGTTTTGTCGTTCAATTTGTTAAATTTTCACTTCAATTCTTTGACGAGTCGTCTGGAATGTCAATTTCTATTTAATCTTGTTTAAATTTGCCTCAATTTCAAATAAAGTTCTAATCAATTTAGAAATTTGTCATACTTTATCGTTGATACATATTGATACTTGCATAAGCCTAGAAGGCCAAACATGTCATATTCCGGCAAACTCACGTTACATTCGGGCCAAGTTGTGTCATGTTACGGTAATGATTTGTGTGCAAATTTATGTAATTTTCGGACTAGACAATTTTTGAGCATCAAAAGGCGAAAACGTTTGTGTTTTTGTTTTGC
>JBAMJV010005683.1:0-33139 GCA_037951105.1 Echinarachnius parma
GGCGCTCTCTAAAAAAGCATTGGTTTCAACCATACCAAATTATACATGTGATGTTTGGTTGAAATAGTGATTAAAGGGGTACATTTTTTTTGGTAAGGCTGAGCTTTAGTAACCGAAGCCTGCACAATAACATTACAAACTAATAGTTATAACTCCACCATGCTCGAAAGGTATATAGAAAATAAAAAGCCTGTTATCATTTAAAAATAGCCATTAAAATACTAAAGGGCACTCGCTATAACTATAGCATTGGTTTCAACTATTTGTTATACCTTATGCATGTGACGTTTTGTTGAAATAGTGATTTAGGGGGTAAAACAGTTTTGGTAAGCATGGTAAGGCTGAGCTTTAGTAACCAAAACCTGTGCAATAACATTACAAATTAATAGTTATAACTCCACCATGCCCGAAAGGTAGCCTATCTAGAAAATTACAAACGATTAAATAATTAAAAAGCCTGTTATCGTAACAGAAATAGCCATTAAAACCCTAATTTAAGGGCGCTCGCTAAAAAATCATTGGTTTCAACTATTTTTCATACAATATTATGCATGTGATGTTTTGTTGAAATAATGATTAAAGGGATCTAGTAACTTTGTTGACAGTGTGCAAAAAGTGATGAAGGGTTGATGCAATGTATTGTTATGTCAAGAAAACTCCGGGGGAGTTTTTCTTATCTGAATACTTCAATCGTATATATCTTTGTAACGAAAGGGAAATTTGAAAAACCGAAACCGGTCCCATGATTATACAACAAGGTATGATGGAACCGCTAGAATAAAAATTTTATTTTGAGGATTTGGACAATGTTACTAAAGTCGGTAGAGATCATCGGTTGTCGGGTAAAAATGCCAGTGGTAAAAATGCCAGAGGAAATAATGCCAGAGGTAAAAAATGCCAGTGGAAAAAATGCCAGAGGAAAAAATGCCAGCGACAAAAATGCCAGTGACAAAAATGCCAGTGGTAAAAATGCCAGTGACAAAAATGCCAGTGGGTAAAAATGCCAGTGACAAAAATGCCAGTCGTAAAAATGCCAGTGACAAAAATGCCAGTGGTAAAAATGCCAGTGACAAAAATGCCAGAAGTAAAAATGCCAGAGGTAAAAATGCCAGAGGAAAAAACGCCAGAGGAAAATATGATAGTGTAAAAGACTGCAAATCTCCTTTTTCTTCCCATCAAGATTATGGTACATGCCCCCCCCCCCCACCCCCCCCCCCACCCCGAAAACAAATCATGGCTTCAAACCATTAAAATGCTTTCATTTGCCCAGGATAAAACTTGTTTCGTAGACAGACTTTGTATTCGTATACACTATACTTTAAGTCATCTTCAAAAGTTCTTAATGGCCAAAACCAAAAAGCTTCTTGGGGTGTGGATTGAAAAATATTTTCTGCCACCGCCCGCCTGTGTGTACTGTTGAGTCTGTATCAAAATAACTTGTAGAACTAGAGTTATTACATCTATAGGGATTCTCAAAACGAGTTTTATCCTCGGCAAATGAAAGCATTTTAATGGTTTGAAGCCATTAATTATATTTTCGGGGGGGGGGGGGGGGGCATGTACCATAATCTTGATGAGAAAAAAAAAGAGATTTGCAGTCTTTTACACTGTCAAATTTTCCTCTGGCATTTTTACCTCTGGCATTTTTACCGCTGGCATTTTTTACCGCTGCCATTTTTACCACTGGAATTTTTGTCGCTGGCAATTTTACCACTGGCATTTTTGTTGCTGGCATTTTTACCACTGGCATTTTTGTCACTGGCATTTTTACCACTGGCATTTTTGTCACTGGCATTTTTGTTGCTGGCATTTTTTCCTCTGGCATTTTTTCCACTGGCATTTTTACCACTGGCATTTTTTCTTCTGGCATTTTTACCACTGGCATTATTACATGTAGCCAGATCATCAACAGTATTTAAAAACTTCTTTTTGAACATTTTCGAAGTAAATAAAGTGTAAGCATTTTTAAAATTTGTTGAAAAATCATTTAATACATCTGGGTCCCAGATTTATTCCGATAAGATATATTTATTGATATTTCAGCCGTTTCTGAACCGATTTTCATCAAATAAAGATTATTCTGCCATTAAAATGTTATGCTTTTTAAAATTTTACACTCAGTTTTTAATAGTCTCACAGAAAAAAACATTATTTTGTGTATGACAGGCCCTATATACCAAAACTGAACTAGGTACCCCTTTAAAGAACATAATTTTTGTCTTAGAGTGCATCACTATCCATGTCAGAAAATGTGGTAGATCAAACAATAACATTATTTGTTGCACGGAATATTAAAGTCCACCCCCCTCCCACTTTTAAACAATTATGACTAAAATACGGCTTGATCAAAGTCTAGATAAAATTTGCGATGGTGCGATTGGTACAGCCAATCAGCGAGCTCGAATACGTCGGCTGCTAAAAAGTTGTGACCTTCCGCCAACCTGTCTTTTGTGTCGTCAAGATTCATGTTCAGAAAATTGCTTTTTACTGGATCCAGCGTCGTCCGAAGGGGTTGTAAGTACATTATATTTAATCTTCATACACATTAAGATAATATAAATGTACTTTTAAACATGAAAACAAAGTACGAGTTTGTTACGCCGCCTGTACTTTTGGGAGACAATACTCAACAACACAACAGCGTAACACGTAGGCATAGCATGCATGCATGATCAGGCCTAACCGAGCAAGGGCAATATGCCCCGCCGCGGCCGGCCGGGGGCTCCGGCGTGCCTGTGTATGGCAGGGATAAATTTCCACCCCTGCAAGTCAATTCATGTGTCCAGGGCAAATTTAAGTATGTCAAAATCACTCCGTGAATGTGTGTTTTTTGGGTGTATTACGTGTAAAGCAATGTTTTGTGGCATATTTATCAATTTTTAATTATTCAAGTTAATTTTTATTGAATTAAAAACTGTCAAAAAGTCAAAAACGTTGAATTTGTAGTATGGACTATGATACTATGTCTATGAGAGTTATGATGACTATTGACGTCAAATGACATTAACACGACCAGTAAAAGCAGTATCCTGTTCGCTTGATTGTCCGTATGCATGATGCATCATCGCATGTGTGTTTGTCTGTAGAGTGTAGACTGTGTAGGCAGGGGCGTCGATCACGGGGGGGTTGGGGGGGATATATATATCCCCCCCAATATTTGAGGTGGGGGGGATGGCCTGTATTAATTATCATCCCCCCCCCCCCCCCCCCCAATATTTGGGAGGGTAAAAAAAAAAAAAAAAGGGCAATATCGTGTATTAGGCCCCACCACTGCTATACTGTATGTCTTATGTAGCCAAGTTATAGCCACTAAATCTGACCTATACTATCTAGCCACTAAATCTGATCTATAGCCATTAATCTGACCTATAGGCATAGCCATTAACCTGACCTAGGCTATGGCTATAGCCACCAAATTAGGGTTAGGGTTAGAGGTTTAGTTAGGGTTATATAGGGTTAGGACTTAGGACTTAGATTATATGTATACAGTATAGCAGTGGTGGGGCCTAATATACGATTATGCAAAAAAAGTATACTTGCGCATGTAATTGTGGAAGAGGCCACACATAGGTACATTACAGTAGCATTGTGTGGAGATCAACCTCTTCCGCCTGCTGCACTATCCAAATAATAAACAATTTTTGTCGGCCGATTTCTCCCTAAATTTACCAGCAAATGCAAAAAAACTTTCGTGTATGTGATCTCTAAGTCATATACTTTGATAATAATTACCGACTTTGTTGTTTTGAAGATTGCAAAAGTAGAAAAAAAAGGATTATTTCCCGTCTGTTTTCATTACCGATGCATCCTAACACACAACGTTCAACTGATGAACGGTACAGTGTATGAATAGGCAGTATGGTAATCTCCCGTGTATTACCATATATTGCGCGTAAATGGTCCACCTGAGTGGACCATATACTTTGTAGATGTGGAAGAGGCTACCATTTAAGCAAAACAAGAAGTGCGATCCGCCCTTTGGTTTTCTGCAAACTTGATTTCATTAATTGTGTTTATCTATACAGTATACATGCAACGCGTTGTGAATCGCTTGCATCAATGCAAGTCGTATGCATAAAATATTGCATATAATGCCTATAATGAGCTACGACATGGCCCAGTTCCCCTTCTCCCTGTGTGCTCAGAATTAATTTTCCGACCATGAATTTGCCACAAATTGTAAGCTTAAACTATAAAGATTGTAATATGGTATTCAACTCGTAAAAATTGATGTTTTAAAATGTGTAAAAATAGGAATAAAAACTTGTGAAAAAAATAAGTTTGAAAAGTAATTTCTTTCGTTAAAAAACACTTTTCATTCTCCGTGTATCCAAAATATTAATTACTTACTACTGTTTATAGATATTGCTCTAGCAGAATATCATACTTTCTGTAAAGGTTGTTTTTTCATCCGGTCAGGAACTAGCAAAATACTAGGCGATGCATACGAGACTTCGGCAAATAATTGACATGGTCGATTTGCGATCATTTCGAACCGGGGGATACCACGCCATCTCTTGCTCTGCGTCGATTCTCTATGTACTGCGCGATTATCACGTACAGCGTGCTCTGCATGCAGTTGGCCATGAACGAACACGCACCTGATTTTACTTTCGGGTGCGTAACCCCCGGAATAAACCGCTTTATATTGCCCCACATACGTATTATTGTGTATGTTGTTATCATCGAACATGACTTGAACAAGAAAAAAGTGAAAATACAAATAATGTCTTCACTGGGATTGCAATAGTAACGTTCAATGCATTACAAAGGCTTCTCACGCATGTGAGCAATTAATAATATGTATTATACTTATACTCATAATTTCTAGGTATAGTAGGCCTACTACATACTGCTGAGCATATGTTAATTCAGTTACAGAGTGGAATTTATATTTCAGTTACCTAAAAAATGTACAAAATCATTAGAAGGTGCTATATGGTTGTAAGTGAGGTATCATTTGAAAGAGTAAGACATGTGCTAAATTATGAACTATATGTTGTGGCTATGTAATGTAATTTGCCACCCTATTACGAACATCTTGTTTCAAAGAAATACATAAGACTTAGTTTTGTAATAGTGAACTTTCTTACAAAACCATTCCAGAAGATTGTTCTTTCCATTTTTTTTTCTTCAGGATCAGAGGGGTAGATATTCATAATCATTTGGTGTAAATTTCAATTGTTAAAGCTCATTATTTGTTTTATATAATTTATATCATATATTTTTGAACCGGGGTTCAAATGACTCTGTTGTATGTCAGTGAAATTGGTTACTTGGAACTATAATCTCTAATTTTATTTTTGCCATACAGTTAATTGTCATAACCATCATCAACAACATCATTATCATTATCATCAACATCGTTACTGGCATCGTCATCATCACGATCAACATTGTCAACATCTTCATCATTATCAAGTATCAGCATGCATCATCATCGTGCATCATCAACATCACCATCATTATCACCATCAACATGTCATCGTAACGATAATCACGTCATCATCGACAGCATCATCGTCACGATCGACGCCATCGTCATGATTACCAACATCATCGTCACAATCATCATGTCATCATCATTATCATCATCACCACCGCGTCATCGTAACGATAATCACGTCATTATCCTCACGATCATCGACATCATCATCGACGTCATCGTCACAATCATCATGTCATCATCCATCGTCCTCCCCACCATCAATGATTCATCACTCATCAGTCATAGTGATCACTTCAAAATAACAATAAATCCTATTACCAGTATTCACAAAAAGAAATCAAAGGTTGTGAATGATCATCTTCATTTTCATAGATTGAACTCTAAATTGAGCTACAGAGTTGTGCCATTGTTCTACTAGTCAGAACTTCAACAAAAAAAGAACACACCTTTTTCATATAGATTTACGTGTGAGGAAAACATCTCCTAGCTCGTCAAGAAGTTTGGCCATGAACTAGGTTTTTTCCTATGACATCTATAAAAATGTTCTTGTGTCTGAATATGTAATTCCCCACGCGTTTTAAAGGAATAGTTGTATACATGCATCAGTAAAAATCCACCATTGCATTTATACAAATTTATCAAGAAGTGAAATGATTGGAACTGGGTCTTTGAAAGAAAACAAGTTATATTTGATACGTTTTCTAAATTTTCCATTTGTTTTTAATGCTGTTACTCATAATGTGGGTTTACATGAGACTTTACTTAAACAGTATTGGTGACGAGCCTGACAAACATAATTCTGATCATTGGGTGTGAATAAAATATTGATTTGTTGTAGCTTTGTATCCCCTTCCAGTGGAATATTCAACGATGAATATTTTTGTCACTTACCTAAACTACAGATTGTGCAGAACTACAAACAGAACAATGTGTTAAAAATGCATTTATTTAAAACTTAGAAATAAAAGATGTTTCCTGCACAGAAAATGGATTTTGGTATAGAAATACACTGCAAAGAAAATATTATTAAATTCATTTAAGTTCAATTTGTTTCAACCTCAGCCTCTTTGGTGCACAATAAATAGGTGGCTAAGAAACAGATTGGCATATCTTGTTGATGCATCTTTCTCAGGTGTAATTGAGTCTCTCAATTCTTTATGGAATTTCAATCTACAAGTATGAACAATTTACAACTTCAACTAACCTTAAATTAGTGACTGACGAGCTTTCGTTCCCTAATTTAAGGTTAGTTGAAGCTGTAAATTTTTCATCTGAATCTCTGTAACCGATGAAAGTTTTTTGTATTAATCTACAATCAGTCTGTTTCTGTAATTCCTGGGTATCCGTTCTTGATAATATTAAACGTGCACCTGTAAAGTGTCAGATATTGCCCTGGTGTGGTGTGGTTGTGGTGTGCAATGGTTGGGTGCATAGGGTGCCTGTGGTGGATGGATATTGGTAAACGTGGGTACTCTAGCAGTGGACGATTACTGGCACGAGTTCGATGTTGTGGATGATGCAGGTTGGCAGCATCAGGTGATTTTGGAGGGTGCAGGTTGGCTGTATCAGGTGGCCATGTTGAATGATGGTCAAGGTGTACAAACTTCACTCTTGGGACCTGATAGTATGAAAAATAAATTTAAAAAATATTGTCAAGATTGTCTTCTTTTGCAGTTTAACCACATATTTGTATAACAATGTTTATGCATACCTTCTAATTAGAATAGATAAATGATAAATATCAAAGATATTTCAAATTAAAATGCAATAAAATCATGTTTCATGTACTGAAAACAAATTTGAGAAGAGGCATGGCTGCAAGAAAATATTGGATCATTATTTTTTTTCACTGTGGACATCAATCAAGATTTCTGTGACCCCAAGACTATTACAACATAATCATGAGAATTAGAAACAAAATGTACCTGCTTGGGCAACTAGTGATTGCCATAAACCTGTGATGGGCAATGGTTAGGTGCATCAGGTGGATGGTTATTTGCAAGTTGGAGTTGCGCTGGACGATCGCTGGCAAGAGTTGGATGTCGTGGTGGATGATGCAGGAGGTTGGCAGCATCAGGTGCTTGATGGGTGCAGGTCAGGCACATGGCGATTTGTTCCTTAGGATCAGCTAGCCACTTAGGGAATGTCAAACCAAAGCGATGTACATGTGTACATACATGTACCTCTGCAGACTTCTTTGCCCTTGGCCTTGATGCGCTGCGTATTCCCTTTCTGATATATGTATGCAAGTCATTCTTTCTATCCTTTACCAATAAGTTTATTTTTTTCCGTTGTAAACAGTTTTTTTGGTACAGTTTCTTTGGCACTTTTCTTGTTACCGCCGGTGCAGATAAAATATTATGCGAAGTACGTTTTATCAGGAAGAGTTACAAATTGTATGCAAGAAAACAATTTCCTTTGGCTGTTGAATGAATCCCATCCAGCGAATAATAATACTAGTCCGAAGAAAAACTGCATATTGAAGAGTTCGCGAAAATGAAGCTGGTCTCTTTCCCAAATTCCAAATTATTTGTTCCTAGTAATGTGCAATACAGACACAGTCAGTTACTAGTTATTATAAGTATTGTCCACCATCTCTCATTCTCTGTCCATCATTTAACATTCATAAAAAAAAGGTGTGTACCGTAGCGCCAGGAAAAAATTCACATTGACTTCAGAAGACAAGTTCTGGTTCAAATTCTGAATAACATTGTCTGTCCTCCAAATCACGTACAGTAGAATCCCCAAAGGCAAAGATAAACTCTTCGGAAGATGAAAGTTGAAACAGATGACAGATGGCCATCAGGCCAGGTTCCAATCCAAGGAATCCTGTTTAGATAAGAAAGGAAAAAAAGGTTACTATACTATTACTAAAATACTATTCTACTAACTAAAAATAGAATAAATAAATATTAAAATGAAAATAACTCACGATTTTATCTGTTCCAACAAGAATCGAGGAATACAAATTAGGTTCAGATCTACAACTTACCCTCATCTAAATGCTGAACAGTCGTTGATGATTAGTAATTGCAAATAGAACTACAAATACAAATTACAATGCATTCCGCTTCCACTCCCACACGAATTGAGCATATGGGACTGAGCAAGAAAACGACCATCGCTGGCGACCTCTCGGGCTACGGAAGAATTCCCGGCTTTACCACGGTAACCATGGTTATTTCCCGCGGTTTCGAGTCAAGTTCCTCACAACTTCCGGTAAAACATCGCTAGTTAGTGAGATTTTAGCCGATTTCAGTTGCCTTTTATTCACCGAAATCACACATGTATCCCACCATTTTTCACATTATACGGTCAACCAGATAATCAACGACTCATATCTTGCAAAATCTAGCTGAAACATTGTTTCATCCAGTCAGGAACTAGCAAAGAAGAAGACTATGTCCAAAACCTCTATCGTAAGGACGAAAAAAAATCACTTTTATTGATGACAAAAAACATGTCAAAAATTAAACAAAATATGGCAAAATTGGTATCAAACGAAAGCTAATAATGTCAAGATTGACTTACCGAGACATATCGCCATATTGAGTAAACATGTAGCCAAATAGAGAGGGCGACAAACGATGCTGTCAAATCGCTTTGTTGATCGCATCTACCGAGCGAGTTGGAAACTCATGCGCCCTCTATCGGTAGACTTGAATAGAAAACTTCGTTTAGCCTCATTATAACACGCTGTGCCATCCTACTGTATAACACGGTAACTCAGAAACAAGTTTATAAAACGTGAAATTGAAGATTTTTGGTAATCATTTTTTTTGCCTTGGTTCGATCTGCGATCCGATTTCGATGATCGCTAAAATTTTGCCGATCTGACCAACCGATCCGATCATCAAGGTCAGTTACAGCACTAATTATTACATTATATAAGATGATGACGTCATAATGACAGAGCTGCCAACTAGTACGGATTTTCCGTAATTGGTACGGAATTGACAACCATTACGGGAGTACGGAATGCTGCTTAAAAATTACGGGGAAAAAAAAATATATATATATATATATATAAAGCGAAGAGTGCTTTAACCCACGTACACGTTTGGATACCAGTAGTGAACATATTAAGTAGAAAGAAGGGCTGCTGGTGAGGCGTAGCTAGCTTTTTTCTTCACTTTATTGTGCCAATATTTCGTCCGTAAAGGACTTCATCAGGGCTGTTCAAATCATAACAAAAGAAAAAGAGAACGGAACATACTAAACATTTGGAAAATTACATAGAGTTACATTATATAACATGGCAAAATAAATGAAAATATATATAAATAAATAAATACAAAACAAATTATAAATAATTAATAAATAACATGCACGCTCGAAATGCACGCTCAATATATGTGTTTAATTGTTTAATTGTTAATAGACTCGATCCTTGTATAACCTTTGGTTCTCCTCCACTCCCCTCCCACCCCCTCCCCCAGCCGTCATGACTCCCGCACACACCCACCCACCCCAGTAACTTGGCCTCACACACAATCCAAATCGCCCGAGGTGAATGCCACTCACTTATTTATGTATTTATTCATATAATTTTGTTCATCTATTTTATTTTATTTTATTTATGTTCAATTTACAATTGCATGTTACTTGCTTTGGATTCATTCTCACTCACACTTTATTGCATTTTTTAATATTAATCTTTATTTATAATTATATTTATTTTGGAATTAGTTAGTCCCCAAAAGCATGTTTCAACTAGAATTTCGAGCGTGCATGTTATTTATTAATAATTTATAATTTGTTTTGTATTTATTTATTTATATATATTTTCATTTATTTTGCCATGTTATATAATGTAACTCTATGTAATTTTCCAAATGTTTAGTATGTTCCGTTCTCTTTTTCTTTTGTTATGATTTGAACAGCCCTGATGAAGTCCTTTACGGACGAAATATTGGCACAATAAAGTGAAGAAAAAAGCTAGCTACGCCTCACCAGCAGCCCTTCTTTCTACTATATATATATATATATAAGACTACGAGAAGTTATTGAACGAGAATATAACAAGAAAATACAAAACCGCCAGGAACGAAGTGATTGATAACATTGCCGATGAATTTGAGGAAATTGCACAGCAGTTGGATATTAGCGAGAGAATCGACTGCACGACTACAAAGCCCGCTTTTGTTACGCTGAAGGACCACAAAGTAAACTTCAGGAATAATCCCCAGGTCAGATTGATTAATCCCACCAAACCCGAGCTAGGTCGCGCTAGCAAAATAATGCTGGACCGGATTAACACTGACATCAAAGCCAAGAACAATCTAAATCAATGGACGAGCACAGCCGATGTACTTACCTGGTTCACTGAACTCACTGACAAAAGTTCTTTGACCTTCGTAATCTTTGACATCGTTGACTTCTACCCTTCCATTTCATTGGAGCTTCTATCCGCTTGTCTAAAATGGGCTAAGACATTCACTAGAATAGACAAAATTGAGATCGACACCATTATGCACGCAAGGAGAACGCTCTTATACGACAACAACCACAAAGCATGGGAGAAGCGGGAGGGGCGGAAACAATTCGATGTTTCTATGGGGGCGTATGATGGAGCTGAAATCTGCGAACTTGTTGGAGCTTACGCGCTGTCCCAGTTGAAAAACAAATTGAACACATCCAGTGTAGGCCTCTACCGGGATGACGGGCTTGCAGTGCTCAGAAAGGCGTCGGGAAGCAGAGCTGATAGGACGCGAAAGAGCTTGATCAGCATCTTCAAGGACCTCGGCCTCCGGATAACCGTCGACACCAACCTCAAATCAGTGGACTACCTCGATGTAACGCTAAACCTAGAAACCGGCACACACCAACCTTACAGGAAGCCAAACGACACCCCCGTGTATGTCCACCGGGATTCGAACCACCCCCCTCCTGTAATAAAGCAGATACCCCAGGCAGTAGAAAAGCGGTTATCCGCCTTGTCCTCAAGTGAGGAAATATTCCGCAAAGCAGCACCCCCATACCAGGAAGCGCTTAAAGAAAGCGGATACTATGAAACCATCGACTACAAAAAAGAGAACAAAGATGAGAGAGACAAGAAGAAAAACAAAAGAAGCAGAAACATCACGTGGTTCAACCCTCCATATAGCGCAAATGTCAAAACCAACGTTGGGGGGACATTTTTGAAACTACTAGACAAGCATTTCCCCAAGGGGCACAAACTAAATAAAGTATTCAATAGAAATACTGTAAAAGTCAGCTATGGTTGTATGAAAAATATGGACGCCATAATTAGAACCCACAACCAAAAAATCATCAACCAGTCTAAACCTCCCGCAACCAATCCCAAACCTAAATGCAACTGCAGGCAGAAACCTCAATGCCCTTTGAGGGGAAATTGCCTGGAAACGGCAATCGTCTACAAGGCCACCGTCCGCCATGGAACCGAAGAAAAACACTACTTTGGGCTAGCGGGGGGCACCTTCAAGGACAGATACAGGAACCACGTAAAGTCCTTGAAGCATGACAAATACAAGAACGAGACACAGCTGTCAAAATACATTTGGGACCTAAAACACGAAAATACTGACTACACGCTGACTTGGGACATCGAAAAAAAGTCAAACTTGCTAATAAGAAAAAGCGGCATGTGCAATCTTTGCTTGGAGGAAAAATACGTTATTATTCGTAATAAGGAAGCACTAAACAAAAGATCGGAACTTATATCAAAGTGCAGACACCGCACCAGACCAACCCGAAAACCACCCGAGCGTGAACACGTCGACCCATCGCACCGCGCAGCAAACCTACCGAGTACGAGTCAGTCTGCCTGAAGATCGCCTACAGCGTGAAACCGCCGGTAGCGGACTCCGCAACTCTTAAGGTACGTCTATATATATATATATCGATTTTTTTTTTTTTTTTTCTTCTTTTCTTTTCTTTTCTTTTCTTTTCTTTTCTTTTCTTTTCCCTCGGATATATCCGATATCTGTCCGTTTTTTCAATTGGAATCAGCAGGGCAGTGCCATGTTAGTCGTTAGTCTACAAACCATTGTCAAGATGAAAGCCTTCGGATGTATGTGACCATACAACAACCATTTCTACACGTTTTTGCCGATGACGGTTGGTTAACCGTCGTTTAACCGTTTCACTAAACTTATAGTTCATAGAGCCGCGTAAGAAATTACTGATTTCTTTCCCAAATTACTGATTTTGAGCCTTGAGAGTACTGATTTCATGTTCTAGAGGTTGCACTACGAACTATTGCACGAACGGATAGCTTCCGGGTTTGCTTCCGGGTTTCGCGAGCGACGTATTCATCTAATTACGTGACGTCACTACTACGGCAGCATCGGGCCGATTTTTATGAATGAAATGGATGCGCATGGGCACTAGCTTACCCCTACATCTGCGTGCGGTGTGCTACAAGATTCTGCTTGCAACTGTGCTTCATCTGGTACCAAACTCGGCCTAGTTTCCACTTTTCTTCTATTTTTCACGATTTTTTGAAAGTGCTGTTCAAGAGCGGAAAGCCCATACGATACCTTGGTCTTACTGTGATTTCGGTAAGTAGTATACTTTTCATGATATTCTTACGAATTTCCGTCGGTGTCGCATCGTGTTCGTGGATGTTTCTAGATTGATAATGTCTATGTATAATACCTGTGTTGTGGTTGTATGAGAGCAGTCGCTGTAATATGCATGGAATTGTACCATCTCAGATGCTGGCTTGTAGTATCACTCACGATACTTTGAGAAGGGGTGGGCATCGTGGCCGCCCGTAATTGCGCCCGCGCGTGCTATCGATACTACCTCCATGCGATATTCTACACAGAGCTGCAAAGCTGATTTCGGGCACGTGCACCGAGGAGCTACGTCATGAGCAAGGCAGCCAATGAGATCGCGCGCTGAGCTGCAGCCAACCGTTGTACAGGGTGAATGGGGAATAGTTCGTAGTGGGTTGGCAGCTCTGTAATGAAGGGAAATTGAGCATTCCTATTGGTTGATTACTGATGCTTAATCCGGTATAGTAAATGGTAAAGATATAGTGCATATGCACTATAACTGTGCAGGGGATGGCCTTGGAGTGCGTAATGTGCGCTTGTGCGCTTGTTCTTGAATGGGAAAAATGCGCAGAGCGCGCAATTATTTTGTACAAAGTACAAAGTACGCAGGGCCTAAGACCGACGAGAGAACACTCACAATTTGAGCAAGGTCAATTTGGGTTTATCAACATGATAACAAAATCATTTCCTCAAAATAATCATCTTATATAACAAATAGTACATGATTCCTGTCATTAAATATTCCATAATAGACACCTACATTTTTAATTTCTTTCGTGCAATTATATTGCACTCGGCCTGCGGCCTCGATGCAATATAATCGCTCTCGAGAAATTAAAAATGTATCGTTGTCTATTCTGGTATTCAACTCCAAACCATGCACTATTTGTATAATACATTATAGCCACACATTTTAGTTGACTTTGTCTTGTCAAGAAATACATTTTAAATATAATTTCCGTTATCATTTTGTTTTTTAAAGATTTGATCAGAAGTTGTTGGAAAAGGCAGCAGGAAGTTCGCCCTTTTTGGATGATGGCATCGGCAGGATCACAGGACCCCCAACGATTTGAGAAAGTCTTCCACGAGTTGGTGGACGAACTCTGCAACGATGATGGGGCCAACCCAGAGGTGGCGGACGCAGCGCTCCGCTTCAAAAATGTAAGTGTGACGCTATAACAAAATCCTGCACTTGTCGCTAATTTATGTTTTGAAGAAATGGGCATTTTAAGTTCACATAATGTGTGTAAAAGAAAAATTATTGTAAAATTGAAAAAATTATATCTTCGCCAATTATTGACCAATGGCTGTTGATCATTACTTATTGTTCAGCGTGGGATGAATGAATAGATCATCCTCCCTGAACAATAATTACAGATCAATGAACGCCCATGGATGCTTTGTGCACATGGGTGCTTATCAAATCATTCGTTAAATGATAAAAGCATTGACCTTCCCATTTCCAGATGCTCAGGATGTACAACGTCCCAGTCATAAGAAAACCACGGTCTGATGGTAGTAAACTCGTTTCTACAGCTCGCTAGCAGCGCGCAATTTGATTTTTTTTGTCAGCATGACAAATCTCCACGTATTTATGAATTATTCGTTTTATTATTGAAAATATCATAGTTGTTATTGATCAGCTGTCTCAAAACTTTTCCCTTTTTTAGATGCTCGTGTACAACGTCCCGGGAGGAAAACGCAACCGCGGCTTGACGGTCGTGAACTCGTTTCGGCAGCTCGCAAGCAGCACGCAGTTGACAGACGAGAATGTGCGCATCGCCATGGTGCTGGGCTGGTGTGTGGAGTGGGTAAGACTAAGAGATGAAATATTTTAATCAAGCAATGCCTAGACTGTGAGACAAAATCAATCATAAAGTCATATATGTGACGGCTATATAGCAAAACCCTGCACTTGTCGGTAAAAATCCAAATTTAGATTTTCATACCATTACAAAGGTATCCTGGCAATTAAAGGCAAATATGCATATCAGACGCGCGAAGCTATATTGCGCACTTTAACGAACGGTACGTAATCCCCCTTTGCTCAGTTATAAGTAGCGATCGCAAACTGTCCCAGTTCACGAACGACCGAGTCGAACAAAGTCGCGTTCGGAATGTTTGTTATACCAAGGAGGTACTCGAATCATGAGATTTTTACGAGCGAAAGTATTACGTAATACGCTCAACCGCACCGACATCACAGGTGCCGCTGGGATCTTATCAGGTCGAGTGGTTCGACGACCTCAATGTACAGTTTATCGATTGGTACATAATAGCTTCCAGCTGTTGCAATTTCATATAAGGCTGTGTTCATATATTCCGAAGCCCCGTTCTATATCGATCCAACACACATCGAGTTTACCTCGGGAGATTATGGTGGAGTGCGAGTTGGATTTTGCTGACTACCCATTTTAACCCATGCATATTTGCCTTTAAGCTTTCATTTGATGCTTTGTTCTTACTAATTGGTCAATAATTGGCGAAGATATGATTGTTTAAATTTTACACACATTGACTGATTTTAAAATGCTCATTTCTTCAAAACATGAATTACCGACAAGTGCCGGGTTTTGCTATAGCCTGTCACAAATAACAGGGATGAATACAGAGATAGGTTGAAGACAGAGATGAAGAACCACTTACGCTGACACACATGGGCGTAAATCTGTCATTGATACCCATTAAACAGGGGGGGATGATCTATTCATTCATCCCCCCTGATGAATAGGTATTACGTAAGTATTTACGCCCATGCTGACACAAGCTAAGACAAGTAACGAATATTATTTTAAAAATAAGATAGGAATGTCTGGAGGGAAAATGCATAGTTGCGGAAAAACTGTTGAACGTATTTTGCAAGGATATAAAGGCCGGGTACCCGGGTCCCGCTGAAAAATGTTGAGTCCTGGGCGCAAAAATCGATACTCGATTTCTCAAAGAAAAAAAAGCCCCCTCATTGAACGCAAGAGTTATTATGTTCATTCAAGTTACATAAATGCGCTCAATTTTTGTCACTTGAATGAACATGTTTTCCCAGCTGGAGTGACATGCCGATCGTGTAATCAACAAATGGGTAAATTTCGGGTACCGGGGACTCGCCCGAAAAATTATCGCGAATCCCGGGTAGTAATCACTAGTAACACTAATAATGGCTCACTTTCTTGGAATTCTTAGATCAATGTTTATTATGTTTTGTGCTCTTTTAATACCAACTACCTGAATATAAAAATGATCTAATATTTAATAATTTGTTTGATTCCTTTTTCATTCCAGCTGCAAGCCTATTTCCTGATTTCAGATGACATGATGGACCAGTCGAAAACCAGGAGGGGTCAACCATGCTGGTACAAGAAGGTATGACCTTTGACCCTTAACCCCTTGACTACGGGAACCGATTGGGTTGTGTACAAAGTCTATTATGGAGATTTCAGAATCTTGTAGGGAACGGGTTAAATATAGATCCGCTTCAGAGCATCCCTCAATGAACTAACCTTGACCGATGCTGGCCCTAAATCAAAATTGAGTGGCCCTAAAAAATTCACATTAATTCTCGTAAGGAAAACCTTTCTAGTTGGCCAAAGCTCATTTTGGTTGCCACGCGCCAACTATGACCAATCAACCAACCTATTAACCTGTTCCCTTCAAGTTTCTGATATCCCCATAGACTTTGTACACGACCCACCCGGTTCCAGTAGTCAAGGGGTTAATGTACTTTGGGTTGTTTTATAGCAGAGTTTATATTGTTCTTAGTTATCTTTCCCACACCGAGCTGATATTTCCACATTGTATTAAGGTTTACGTCTCAAAATACAGCTTAATAAAACAGAAACGTCTAATACAACTTGGAGCTATAAAGACTGAGCTTATTTCATCTTGCCTCCATTTTGTATGAACAAGTGATATTTAATTTTGTTTGTCATTTTCTTTTAACAGGAGGGGGTCGGCAATGTAGCCATCAACGATTCGTTCTTCGTTGAGGCATGCATCTATAAACTGCTCCGAAGCTACACTCGTAACCAGCCTTACTACATGAATGTTATGGAGTTATTTCACGAGGTATGCTGCACCCCAAGTTTTTTTATAAATTAAAACAAAAATAAAAACATTTATAAAGCGCTTAGTAAATACGTTTCTCAGCGCTTTACATAAAGAGATACAAACATTACAACACAATAAGTACAAATCAGAAAGAAAAATAATATTGAGCGCTGCACAATCCATTTCGTTGAAGTCATAGATGCAAAATGTTATTGAGATCGTACAGTAATGATACATAAATACCATCCGGTATTGAGTGAATAAACTAATTTAAAATACAAATTAAACAATAATTACATCAATGAATGATCAAAGTTATGCAAGTTACATAAATCAATTATATACAGTAGTAAATTAGTGGACGTGGTGTGGCAAGATTGGCAGAGTGCCCGCTTTCCGATCGTGAGATCCCGAGTTTGAACCCAGGCCACTCTTGTTTGTTTGTCCTTCAGCAATGCATTTTAATCCACATTGCTGTTCTCTACCCAGGGGTATAAATGGGTACCACATACCTACCAACCAGTCCGATTTCGTCGTATTTAGTCCGATTTTTTACTCAAAAAAGGGTACAAAATCGGGGAAAAAAAAAAAAAAAAAAAAAAAAAAAAAATGATTGTTTTTTTTTTTGTTTTTTTTTTTTTTTTTTTTTCGTTCTTTCTTACACATACATATTCAGTGTGGTCATATGTTGAAAAATAAGGCTAAGATAGCACAAGAGAGCATCTAGAACCCTAGAGCTGGACCCCGGCTGCAAAGGACTTCGTGCTTCGCGCTCGTGATGCGTGCTTCGCGCTTGTGATGTGCGCTTCGTGCTCGTGATGTGCGCTTCGCTCACATGAGAGTAAGATTTTTCATTTTCAAATGTTGGCAGGTATGGTACCATGGTCGAGTGTCAATTAGCTATTGGGCAATTGACAGCATATGGCTAGAATGCTCCCCGGCCGGGCTATTTGAGGTCTTTCTACGGCCGGGGGGCCACTATGGCCCCCCCCCCCCCCCCCCCTTACGTTGAGAATGTATGCAATATCATTGTATGGGTTTGAACTATACCTGATGACCATGGGTAAATAATACTTGTGCTTAGAAACCCTATATTATGCAAATTATTACTATCCTTCTTTTGCTAGCTGAAATTGTAAAGTTGTGAAATGAGGGTCAATACATGTAAATGTCCAGCATTCAAGGAGCTTGTCTGAGAAAAAAAAAAATCTCTTGATCTATTCTCAGTTTTTCTTTTTCTTTTTTGTTATTGTTACCCTTTTCAGACTCTTTGTAGATGCTTATAACTTGCAGGCATCTTTTTGTTTGTCTTTTATTTGTTGTATTCAAATTTATTGTATTTTATTATATTAATCATTTATTATATTGTACTATATTTATTAAATTGTATCTATTTTGTTTGTTTCTCCAGACCAAATACCAAACTGATTGTGATTTTGAGTTAAGTTATTTTTATGTTTGTTAAATATCGTTGCACATGACACTGCCATTCAGCTTGTAGCTACAAATGTGACATTTGTTGAATAAAATACCATTATGATCAATTTTCTGTTTGTTTCTCCAGACGACGTACCAAACTATAGTGGGTCAAGGGCTGGACCTGATTACGTCACCTGATAATGACAGGAACCTCAACAGATTTACACAAGAGAGGTAAGCGTCCTTGCTAACATAATCATTGATATTTTCTCCATTCTATATTTTTACTTTGTTATTGTCCTTCTATGTCATCATCATATTTGTCTTTATATTCATCATCATCATCATTATCATTATTATCATCACTGTTATCAGTGTCATCTTGATTACCATCATCATCATCATCATCATCATCACCATAATCTCATCATTATTGTCCTCATCATTATTATCCTCATCATTATTATCATCATCATCATCATCAATGTTATCATCTTCATCATCACCACCACCGTCATTACTATGTTATCATCAATACCATTTGTTTGATTTATTTCTTAAAAAGTAACTGAATATTCTCTGAGCCTAATTTTTTCATTGAAATGGATGCAGTGTAGAAAAGAAAGTTTGAAAATCTACTTTTCTCATTTTTTTTTCTACAGATATGATGCAATCGTGAAGTGGAAAACAGCCTTCTATTCGTTCTACCTCCCTGTTGCCCTGGCTATGTACATGGTAAGTGTTTGGCATGGAAGTCGGGTGAGGATAGATGTAGTGAAAAACATAGCCCTGGGTTCAGGGTGTCCCCCCCACCCCCCCCCCCCCCCCCTCCCTCCAAATGCGAAAAGAAAGAGCCCCATACAAATTTGATAAGAGTTCAATGCAGAACATATGAGTGCTACTTTTATTCTTGAAAAATAGCCCCTTTTCTTGTGTATTTACATTTTCCTGACGGCGGATAGTCAACCTGTTTGAAACGTTGAGCCCCTCCTACCAAGGTCACCCTCTCCTAACAATAACTATACCGGCGCTGTAGCTCTTATTAGAACTACCAGCTCAAGAAAGAATACCAACAGTCCTTTCCAGGACTACCACAGTCCTTTCCAGGACTAGAAAGAATACCAACAGTCCTTTCCAGGCCTAACTGGTCCTTTATGTATTATTATCACAACTTACAATCATATGATATTCCTTGAATGTATAATTTAATCTTTTTTTGCATTAAAGGTCGGAATCTCAGATGAAAAATCTCATGCCTGTGCCAAAACCATCTTGCTTCAAATGGGACATTTCTTCCAGATCCAAGTAAGTGTATAACATCTGATATGATTTTCTTAAGTGATTTGTTGCATCAGAAATGATAGACATTTGATATCATTATCAGAATTATTGTCCTTAGTTCATAATCATCGTTGTAAGCACAGTTAATCATTAATCATCAAATGATTTAAAACCATGTTCTCCAGATGTCATAGGAAAGATAGGTACAGAGAATATGAGTGTACAGAATTGTAATCACTTTTGATCAGCTATCATTGTATTCATTATCGTTTCTGTAATAGTCATTGCAGTGGTCATCATTTTTATCACTTAAAATTATTATCATTATTATCATGATCTTCATTATTATGAATAACAACCAATAATTAACAACAAAGTCTTTTCTCTTTACCATCTAGGATTGTTTCTTAGACTGCTATGGTGCGCCAAAAGTGATAGGAAATCGTCATAGTCATCATCATCACCAACACCATCATCACCGTCGTCATGGTTATGGTCATTATCATCATCATCATCTGACATCACCATCATCATCACCATCAATACATTAGTTATTATAAGTTTTTTATCTCTACCACAGGATGATTTCTTGGACTGCTACGGTGCACCCGAGGTGATAGGAAAGATTGGTACAGACATCGAAGAGAACAAATGCGGCTGGTTGGTGGTGCAAGCACTGAAGAAGGTCACGCCAGAACAGAGGCAAATTCTAGAGGTAGGAACTTTTGGATCAATATTTTAATTTTGTTTAAGGGATCTAGTAACTTTGTTGACATGTGCAAATGGTGAAGAAAGGTTGATAAAATGTGTATTGTTGTGATCTGATCTGTCCACTGAGTAGTGTGTGAAAATTTCATGTTGAGTGGATGTTATATGGCGGAATGATGAGCGAAATGCAATTTGCTATAAACTCATTGCACTGATTTGTACACAGTTATGACTATCCAGTGGATAGTTAAAAATCAGAACACTTCAATTGTAAATATCTTTCTAACGAAGGGGAAATTATAGAAACAAAGACCTGTTCTATGCTTCTATTGGCAATACGAATATGACAAGGTATGAGAGAAACCACTAGATTTCTAATGAAGTTTTGTGATTTTGACAATGTTACTAGATCCCTTTAACCCAGGGCTTGAAATGAGCACATACCCTCTTGCTAAGTAACTGTTTAACCCCATTGCCCTGTATCAGTCTCTCTCTCTATTAATTTTGTATTTTTGTCTGACTCTTTTCATCTTAATGTGGTTATTTATCCTGAAGAATAATGATTTTGATGACGCAGAGAAAGTAGCAAATGTCAAATAAATTTACTGTGACTGAACCTTGCGACTGTGTTTAAGTGCTTTGAGAAAGATAGCTTTTGTGTATATCCCTTACCCCTACACTCTCTCTATTTTTAAATAATATTTTGGGTCCCTTTCTTTATCCAGGAGAATTATGGTTTTGATGACGCAGATAAAGTAGTGAAGGTCAAGGAACTTTACCGCACACTTGATCTGGAGGCGGTATTTCGGCAGTACGAGGAGGACAGTTTTAACGATCTGATGAACACAATTGATGCCAACTGCGGGAATCTACCCAAGGACGTATTCGTGGCGTTTGCGAAGAGGATATATAAACGGAAATATTAACTTTTTAGTTCAATAACTTAGCTACATGAAATCTATAGGAGTGAACAATCTTGACAGTTGCACAATGTATTTTTCAAATAGTTGAAAAATAAATGCCATGTTCTTTGAAATTGTGTGAATATTTAACGGTTGTAATAACGTCTAGCAAGATGAATTCATTAACAAGGGTTTGTCTCAAGGATAACATACTCATGAGCATAGATTATAGAACATTGTCAAATATTAGTACCATCACTTAATGCGATGTTCTGTCTGTTGCAAAATTTGGGAGATCCAAATGTTGTCATCACTCAGAATGCATTCATTAACAAAATGATATCTCATAGGAAAGACCATGATGAATGTATAAATATCTTGGATCAGGTTATTGTCATGAAATGTCCGGTCTTTAAAATTGCATTTGGATGATGTTTAGGGACTGACATTTGTAAAGATGTACTTACTGGAATATCATCTCAGTTTGAAACAAAATTGTGTGATGATGAAATCAGCATTATCAATACATAAGAAATGCATCTCAGGCTTATTAAGTAGGATACGTTTTCTTGGCATTCAGCAAGGGAAACACAAAAACTTATCATCGTTTGTATCTTTACCCATTCAGGACTGACTTATTTTGCTATAACATGTATTCTCCATAGACTCCTGCCCGAGTATTTTCGAGACCAGTCCTGAACGGGTTAACAAAATGAGTGTATCTACTATTATACAGTTGTTAACTGGTGGCCGTGGAGGGAAAAGCACGGAATGTTCCACTCCCGAGGGATTTTAAATGCTATTAAGGGAAGAGTAAATAAGTCCCGAGACGTAGTCGAGGGACTTATTTTCTTCACGAAATAGCATTTAAAATCCCGAGGGGAACATTCCATGATTTTCCCGACAGCAAAGTTAACGACTGTTTTATCATCTGAATTGCCATGTAACAGTGCCATGTAATATCCAAAAATATTACATGGCAGCTCATGTACTGTATTTACTAAGTCGGGTGATAAATATATCTATTATAACTGAAACCAATGACTGTCTCATTTTGTAGATCATGATAGTTTCATTATATACACTGTATAGGCTAATTTCATTGCTAGCATTTCAAGTGCAAACTTACAATCCACCGGGCACTATGCGATCCAACAAACGAGTTAGGATCTGAACTAAAATGCATGCATTAAATATGCACCCTCTGCTTAAGTTCAGATATGCAATTGTTTGTTGGATTAGAATCAGCTACATGTTATGTAGTGCATGGAGCTCTTACTAAACTCTCTTGAAATATGCCAGAGGAACTTATTTGTTGTCGTTCCTCAGGGCATACGAAAATAAGTTTTGGCTAGTATACCTGAATTACAATTTTTGTTTCAAAACATGAAATGTATTTCTTTTTTTTTACCAAATGATTTGTTATAGGTGATTTGTGTATGTCTGATTGCTTTGTTTGCATATATAATGCAACTGTGCACAGTAGTAGTTTGATTTTTATATTGTATTCAAACGTTATCGGTACTTATCAAATGGTTGCCATGGACTACCGAGAGGCTTGCCAGGCATAGCAACAGCTAATGAGTACAAAGTACATTACAATCTATTCTATTATTGATTAATAGGGTACATCAATCGGCTCATCATACAAGCTCAAGAAAACTCATACAATTTTAGAGAAGTGCACACAATGATAATGGCTTCCTCTGAATGGGTTATCACTCGGAATGGGTGCCAATAGCTAGTAATCTTTGATTAATTATGTTAAAGAAATTAGTAGTATTTTCCTGTTTTTGAAACTAAAATTTGATGGTTAGTTTTGACCACAAAGCGAATATGTAGTTGGCATTAACTGAATTATTTATTACGGTTTAACAGAAGTAGAACAAGCATTTGGTGCCATTGTATTTGTATTTTGTTCATATAGCCCTATTCATGTCTCTCCGTGAAAGATAAAGAACGTTTTAATAGCTTGGTTACAATATCCTCCCATCATGATGATGTGTTGTATGTTCTGTGATATATGATTCGTGCATGTATTTTTTTTTTTATTCTTGGTGAATTCTACGTATGGGGGAAAAATGCTGCATCTTGTGTCTGTGTTCCATTCAGAGGTAATTGGAAAGTTGAAACATCATTAAATGGATTTTTGTTTTGTTTTTACAATTTATTCATGTGAAATGCATGTACATATATATATATGTATGCAAGTGGAATAAAATGCTGCAGAAATGTACAACATATTCATGCAAGATATTTAAAAAAACTGTTGCCCTTGAAGCATTTAATTTGTATGTGGTTTGGGGACCCTTGTTTTCTGAATGCGTTAAATAGATCTTAGTAACTTTGCTGACATGCGAAATAGCTGACAAAGGGTTGACCAAATATGTATTTCTATGTTCACGCAACACCCAGTGGACATATCAAATAACAATATACATGTGCATTGTATCAACCACTCATCACTTTTTGCACATGTCAACAAAGATAATAGATCCCTTTAATACCATTATCTTGCTCAGCGCTGGAGGCTGCCATGTTTTCCAACTGTACCATATGAAATGTCATCTGACCTTGCACTAACAATAGCTGTTTACGTAACCACTGACATAGCAGATTCAACTGCAGCCGTTACATGACCCTCTTTTGTTAGTGCACCCTGAGATGTTTCACTCGGTACTGTTGGAAAACATTTAAATGAATCTACCCCATATATATACATGTATATGTAGTGGAACCTCTTTATAACAAGCTCCGTTATAACCAAATATAGCAAAATAATTTCACAGACTGTCCAGGTTCTGGATATTTTCTTATTTTTAAACCCTGATGCAAGGAGATATGGGAGATACTAAAGTAATTTCAATGGGCCCAAGGTACACGTTATAATGATGTTTCATTACCTATAAACAATTGAGGTACAGTAGAACCTTGTTATAACGAGCATTGTTAGGCATCGCAGATCCAGGTTCTGTGTTTTTTAGAAATTATTTTCAGGACAAGGTAAATTTGATGCTCATAATAACAAGGTTTCACTGTAATTTCCCCGGTCCAAATTATTAATTATTGCATCGTTTTTCTTGATAATACAAGGTGTATTCAATGGACCCGAGGTGCCAGTTCTTCTTCGGGTTAATCTGCCTTCTTCAATCCTGAAGATTCTTGCAGATACTGTGTGTATGTGTGTGTGTGTGTGCATACACAGGGTGCGCAGGTGCTTATTAACAGTTATAAAACGTGATTCCGCTGTAAGATGTATGTATTTTATTGTGATGATTGTTATGAGCATTCAGTGGATCAAGATTCATACCAATCATGAGAAAGACGAGCCAAATTTCTGTCAAAAATGCATTTATTTACAAGAAATATTATTTGTATGATAGTCATGTGGTTCAAATACATATTTTCTCTGTTCCTTACATACAAAATAAACAAGATTTTAGATGCATTTGTAATTAAATTTTTACATAGAAAACAACTTGACCTCCGGGAAATGACGCACTTATGACGGACCCATGACGCATTTCCCAGGGGTCAAGAGGTGCGTCATACAAATGACACCTGCATTATTCAGTCCAAAATGCAAATAGTGTAATGAGTTGAGACATATGGGCTCCGTTGCAGAAAGAGGTACAATTAATTGTAACTTTCCAATTAATTGTAAGTCAGATCATAATACGTGTGGTTTACGGGTACACCATGTGAGATGGGTGGATTGGTAAGCCCTGAAAAGGACTATGGTAGTCCTAGAAAGGACTGTTGGTGTAGTTCTGAAAAGAACTGTTGGTATTCTTTCTAGGAGAGTTCTAAAAAGAACTGTTGGTAGTCCTAGAAAGGACTGTTGATAGTCCTAGAAAGGACTGTTGGTAGTCCTATAAAGGACTGTTGGGATAGTCCTGAAAAAGACTGTTGGTATTCTTTCTAGGAGAGTCCTAAAAAGGACAATTGGTCAGATCATGTGATAAAATGGCAAATTCTGATTGGTTGAAATGCGCAAATGCAGTCACAATGGATTGTATCTCTTTCAGCAACATGGCCATTTTCATATACATACTGTAGTTGCTCTTTTTAAATACTTAAAAAATACAAGAAAAAAAAAAAAACTTGCACTCAAAGCATACTGTCAATTTCACAAACATTTGAATGTTACCTACAAAATAATAGGTATTCACCTAAATCCACACAAATAAGAAAATATTCATGAAAAAGTTGAAAAACGAATTGCCTCTTGTGGACATATAGGACACGCTAGTATAAAATAATACTTATATACTGTACACATTCATCATAATGTATGAACTACATGAATCTATGGAAAATAACAAAAAGGGAGACTGAACAAAATGCTACAATGCAAAATTTGTAAAAAAACAAACAAAACATTAAGGGCTCTTGATGATTCATTTTTAATCTTAATTTCAATTGCAGAACACTCTTGCTGAGTTTAAAATACTGGGCAAGCTAATGTACATGTAGGAACAACACCTACATGTACATGTACATACCCATGTCATGAAGGCTATATATGATATTTAGTTCCAAGAATATGTTTAAACTTTTTCTCTTTGAGTTGCACAAAATTTCAATAGAATTGTATTAAAGGCAAGCTTGACATTTTTGAAAATTAGCACACTGCAAACAAAAGGACAAGTAAATCAAGAATGGACTTTTCAAACAGCTGTCAACCTGACAGTTACAAATATGATGATGACTTTTAATATTCAAATGTCCATCTACATAACATAATTTGTTTCATAATTTATTCAAAGGAATACTGACTGTAATTTGCACATGTACATATTGACCCCCATTGCTTACGGGAACCAGGTGGTATAAAGTCTATGGGGATTTCAGAATCTCGTAGTGAACGGGTTAATGGCAAAGTTACATCTGAATTTCTATTACTAGCACAAGAATGGTCTATTCAAACAGCCATCAACCCTAGTCAAAACTAGAAATTGCGCGCTCGGCGGGTCGCGCAGCCGAGCACATGTATCCCCCGAACCAATTGCATTGCACTTTTGTGGGTTGTAATATTGTGAACTGAACAAGTTTGGTGGTGTACGTTGTTCTACTAGGCTGGCAGTAGCCTTTGGGCAAGGCCTCGCGCGCTGTACACCAAAATCAATAGGCTTCATCCTCTTTCCTTAATACACCTTCATACCAAATTAGAAAATGATCAGACAAGAACTCGGATCTATAGAGCGTTCACAAGGTAATCTTAACTATTTCTTTATATCATGGTTACCATGGCAACCAGGACTCCGCCCCACACCAAAATCAAAAGGCTTCATCCTCTTTCCTTAATACACCTTCATACCAAATTAGAAAATGATCGGACAAGAACTCGGACCTGTAGAGCGTTCACAAGGTAATCTTAACTATTTCTTTATATCATGGTTACCATGGCAACCAGGACTCCGCCCCACACCAAAATCAATAGGCTTCATCCTCTTTCCTTAAGACACCTTCATACCAAATTAGAAAATGATCGGACAAGAACTCGGACCTGTAGAGCGTTCACAAGGTAATCTTAACTATTTCTTTATATCATGGTTACCATGGCAACCAGGACTCCGCCCCACACCAAAATCTAAAGGCTTCATCCTCTTTCCTTAAGACACCTTCATACCAAATTAGAAAATGATCAGACAAGAACTCGGACCTGTAGAGCGTTCACAAGGTAATATTAACTATTTATTTATATCATGGTTACCATGGCAACCAGGACCGCGCCCCACACCAAAATCAATAGGCTTCATCCTCTTTCCTTAATACACCTTCATACCAAATTAGAAAATGATCGGACAAGAACTCGGACCTGTAGAGCGTTCACAAGGTAATCTTAACTATTTCTTTATATCATGGTTACCATGGCAACCAGGGCTCCGCCCCACACCAAAATCAATAGGCTTCATCCTCTTTCCTTAATACACCTTCATACCAAATTAGAAAATGATCGGACAAGAACTCGGACCTGTAGAGCGTTCACAAGGTAATCTTAACTATTTCTTTATATCATGGTTACCATGGCAACCAGGACTCCGCCCCACACCAAAATCAATAGGCTTCATCCTCTTTCCTTAATACACCTTCATACCAAATTAGAAAATGATCGGACAAGAACTCGGACCTGTAGAGCGTTCACAAGGTAATCTTAACTATTTCTTTATATCATGGTTACCATGGCAACCAGGACTCCGCCCCACACCAAAATCAATAGGCTTCATCCTCTTTCCTTAATACACCTTCATACCAAATTAAAAAATGATCGGACAAGAACTCGGACCTGTAGAGCGTTCACAAGGTAATCTTAACTATTTCTTTATATCATGGTTACCATGGCAACCAGGACTCCGCCCCACACCAAAATCAATAGGCTTCATCCTCTTTCCTTAATACATCTTCATACCAAATTAGAAAATGATCGGACAAGAACTCGGACCTGTAGAGCGTTCACAAGAAAATCTCTGCGGCGGACGCGGCGGCGGCGGCGGCGGCGGCGCGACGAGGCCAAATCCATAGTATCCCCCGAAGTGGTTCGGGGGATACAAATATGATGACTTTTTATATCTTTCTACATAAAATTTGTAATTTGCACGTGTACATTATATTAACCTTAATGGTAAAGTTTCATCTGGATTTCTATTACTAGCACACATCGACAATGGGAGCATAGTGTAATTAGATGATAATACAACAGCTTATCAGTACAACTCTTTCTTATTTCTGGTTATTCTGGCTGAAAGTCCACTCATAATAAGATTTATTACTAACATTAAAAGAAAAGCTTTTTATTACAGTACTAGCACACAATTATTGAAATGTACTTTGGAAATCCATCTCCGACATGGACAGAAAACTCAAATCATATAATGACTTTTCAAAAGTCATTGTATGATTTGAAACGAGTAAAGTGCATTTTGTTACACTAAATCTTCATTTTCCAATTTTTAATTTTTTAAAATCCAAAATGGCCCTGGACCCACCCACCCACTTCCAAATCTTATTTGGATGGTGGGATTTTTAAAAACTTTTTGCAAGGCCCCTTAGAGATTGAAAATTCTTAAATTTCTGAAAGTCATATTTCTCTACTAATATTTTAAAGAAAAGTCGTCTGTTACTATAGCACACAATCATGGTATATAATACACTTGGAAATTAAAATTCTTGGATTTGAGTACTCAACAGAACCATCAGTCTGTTCAACCATCAACAACAAACAATTTTAAACATGAAGAACAAACAGAAACAAGATAAACATTGAATGATTGTTGACAAAAATACAAAGTAATATACAATTCTATGAGGCACAGTGTGTAAATAAATGTAAAAGTAAATCGAATGTTGTTTAATTATCATTTTCACATGAATATACATTTGTAGAGATGACATAAAATATAGCACCATTTTACTTGCTGTAAGACATTCCATAGGATGTCCACATAATATATGTAGTACTTCTTTTGTTTTTACATATAGAATTTGATAAAAAATAAAAGGCCCGTTCACACAGGCAGAAATACTTATTGTCTAGTAATCGTGATTCAAATTTTGAAATTCGCATCGTGATCAAAATTTCAAAATTTTTTGCTGTGTGGACATACAAATGTTGAAAATAATTGTGATGAGGATCGAACTTAGTTCTGCGATTTTCAGAAATATCGCGATTTGCCGCACGCGCAGCGTGTGTGAACAGTCTACAGAAAAACAAAAAGATTGCAATTTTGATATGTATCCCATCATGCAAAGTGCTTTGGTCATACACAAAATTCTGATGGCGATGCAATTCGCACTAAATAAGCCTGTGTGAACGGGCCTATTAACAACTTTCACCTACCGTGAAACCTTGATGTAAAGAGATCTAATATAACAAAACCTTCTTGAATATAGCCAGGTAATTTTGCTGATAAATCCAAGCTCTTAAATATTGTACATTATTTTGTGTTTACTACAAATATATGTTACCGTCCATAGCAAAACCAGGCACTTGTCTGTAATTCATGTTTTGAAAAAATGGGCATTTTAAGTTCACACAATGTGTGTAAAAGACCTATGATGGTAAAATTGAAACAATCATACCTTGGCCAATTATTGACCAATTAGTTAGAACAAAACATCAAATGAAAGCTTGTGATGAGGCCCTTCTAATGGTGTGAAAATCTACATTTTTATTTTGACCGACAAGTGTTTAGCCGTTCATATATTACATGAAGTAGGCAGTTTAAAAACAAAGTCCTATGGCTAGTTGTGTCCGGATATAGCAAAACTCTGCACTTGTCGGCAAAAAACTACATTTAGATTTTGAAGCCATGAGAAGGGCCTCATCATATGCTTTCATTTGACTCCTTCTTCGTAAACATCACACAATATTTGGCAAAGATATATTGTTTGAATTTTACTGACATGATTCCTCTACGTACATTATGTTAAAATTTGTAATGTATATTTCTTCAAAAACATGGTTACCGACAAGGGCAGGGTTTTTCTACTACGTATCCAGTCACAAATATTTGTTTGGGGCCAGCAGAAATTGAGAACATTTAGAAAACTATTTTACCGGCCCGTCTTGGGCCACCGTCTACGGTCTGGCCCTTTTTGTTTTACTATAATGGTGCCCTGCTGAAACAATTGGTTTATCTTGCATAGAATATTTCAAACATTTATCATCATAAATACATCTGACCAGAAGAAATATTTACGCTGCAGATTCAAAATGTCAAATGTAAAAATAGTAATATGTAATACTTTGTGAGTTATTTTTATTACCTACAATTTTCCAAACTAACAACATTTTTAATGACTCTAGGTCGTAAACATTTACTATGCACATACTCACGCTCACACAAAAACATGCAGACATAAGTAAAACAAACATACAAATACATACATACGCAATCACGTACAACACATCAATATTTAGGTTTACAACTGGGCCCTGTTTCATGAAACTTTTTTGAATTGTTGTAAATGTCCAGTCAAATGTGGGACCAGTATCTGACCGCACCATCTAGCGGTCAAGCTTAGACTCGGTATAACTTCAGAAGAGAGGACATTGAAGATGTTTGAAACATCAAGTCAAAATAGCAAGTTGATTGTGTACAATTAGCAAGTTGAATGTGTGAAGAAAACATTTTTGTTTTTTCTATTATAGGTTTTCCCGCTCAATTTTGCACTTTTTTCAATCAAATTCATTTAGGGTCATTCAAATTCGCGCGTTGCCGCGTAATCGTTGGTATCGGTCTTCCAAATTCCGAATAAGTGCATGCGAATTCATGCATACGCACACCCTTTCGTGAATAGACACAGAAGTTCATTTATGGGCATTCGAATTCGCGAATGTGCAGCCAACTGTCAACGGCCTTTCGCGAATTTGAATGACCATTGATGAAAAGGTATGCACTTTGTGCAAATTCACTTGCTCCTACGTGATTTTGAACGACTATTTACGAATTTGAATGCTGCTTTGGTACGGCGATCGCAAATCGCGCAAATTCGTTTGCTCCTATTATCAATTCGATTGACACAATCGCGAAATTGAGCGGGAAAACCTATATTATGCGAACAGACAGTCAGTACAGAGCATTTAATTATCTCCCCCCCCCCCCCCCCAAGAAAACAAACAAACAGTCAATTGATCAAAAGTCTAATAGTACTCTTGCTGTGAATATTCTTCCTCATAAAGCAGATTAAGATGATCGGCTGCCCTGAAGAATTCTATTTCCCTGAATCTGGGGTCAAGTGTGAACCACATCGCTAGCGCGCATCTTCGCCCCTGTAATTGAGAAGGAAGACAAACAGAAAATTATTAAAAGTTAATGATGATAATGAAAAGAACCCCCCCCCCCCCCCCAAAAAAAAATATGATGATGGTGATGATGATGATGATGATGATGGTGATGATGATGATGATAATGATGATGATGATGATGATGATGATGGACGATGCTCCGCATCGTCATTGGGTCAAACCCCCCCCCCCTTAGCAAAATAGCCAACAACAAAAATCGCCTCGCCGCTACGCGGCTCGTGGACGATGCTCCGCATCGTCATTGGGTCAAACCCCCCCCTTAGCAAAATAGCCAACCCCCTGATCATCCCCCCCAACCATGAGAAGAAATCGACGCCCTTGATGATGATGATGGTGATGATGATGATGATAATGATGAGGATGATGATGGAGGTTATGATGATGATGGTGATGATGATGATGATGATGATAATGATGAGGATGATGATGGAGGTTATGATGATGATGGTGATGATGATGATGATGATGATGATGGTGGTGGTGATAATGATGAGGATGATGATGGTGATGATGATAATGATAATGATGAGGATGATGATGGAGGTTATGATGATGATGGTGATGATGACAATAATGATGGTGATGATGATGAAGATTATTATGCTATCGATGAAGATTATGAAGATGATGATGATGATTATAATTTAACTTGCTCCAAAAGCAGAACTTACTTCAATAAATTTGCTAACTTTTTTTGTGAATTTAGCTAGCCCTATCTGAGCATGCACCTATTTATTACTTTTTCATTATTTTTTACTGGGATATTGGCCAGAATAAAATTTCACTTGCCATGGAAAAACGGGCAAGTGAGTTTATAGCGTCATTTATAATTAGGACCATTCCAACGTAATGAAGAAAAAAAACATCTAAAATGTGATTGTCAAATCTGTATATATTTGTTCTTTTCGTGCAGACATAATACACTTCATTATTAGAATCCTGATAGACTTTGCAGTATGTCTTACCTTTTTCTTTTTCGGTAGTTCAGATTGATCCGTAATTCAGATACGTTGTGCTCGTTTTCTAACGCTTTTGTGCATTATGCACACACTAGCCTACATGTAGTTCAAAATCGCAATCCCCACTTATGACGATCTTTGATGCCCCAAACTAAAAGAATACAAATTCATATTTTAAAAATCTGACTTGCCTGTATGACCCCCTTTACGCCATGTAGATTTTCTGATCCTGCCGAGAATCCAACAAGACGCCCGCATTTTGGCGTGACCACCGACTGAAAATAGAAATAAAGATGTAAGAAATAATCAAGGTACTGTACACTGTACATAATGGCCACAAACTTATTACAGCACAGATTTGTACTCGTTGGACTGGGAAGAGTTCAATTGAGTTTTTGTCATATACTGTATTAAAATAAAATTGACCCAGGTCAAAATTCCCATAGAGTCCTATAGGAAGTCTATGGAAATGGTATGTTGATCTCTTGGTTTATGTTTGTCTCTGTTGGTTTCTGCTGGTCTCTTTTAGTTTCTGTTGGTTTCAGATGGTCTCTATTTGTCTCTGTTAGTTATACTATTTAATGTTGTTTATCTCTATTAGATCTCTACTGGTTTATGTTGGTTTTTAGTGATCTCTGTTGTTTGTCTCTAATAGTCTCTCCTGGTTTCTGTTGGTCTGTATTGGTCTCTATTGCCTTCTAGTGGTCCTAGGTGCTATTGGTCTCTGTTGGATTCTGTTGGTGTTTAGTGGTCTCTTTGGTCTATATTGGTTTCTGTAAGTTTCTCATTTCTGTTGGTCTCTATTGGTCTCTACTGGTTCCATTGGTTTTTACTGGTCTCTGTTGGTCTACAGTATATTGGTCTCTGTTGGATATTGGTCTCTGTTGGTTTACAGTATGTTAGTTTCTGTTCTATTTCAGTTCCAGTACTATAGTCTCTGAAGGTTACTGGTGAACTCTGTTAGTTTATTTGGTATTTTTTGGTTTGTGTTAGTCATGTCAGCTTCTTTAGGTTTAACAGATCCCAAAAGAGTTCAAACTTACTTG
>JBAMJV010005684.1:0-14767 GCA_037951105.1 Echinarachnius parma
TATCCAGGTCTTGACAGAGCTACCAAACGATCTAGTTTTGGGGGAGGATGAGATGGTGGTCAGCTATGGCTTCCGCTGCACGCCCCCTGGACTAACCCTCAAGAAACCGGTGACAGTGACGATGCCACATTGTGCGATCAAGCTGAACAAGTTACACCACACATCCCACAGCCCCGTGTAGTCACACACGGTCTGCGACAAGAGCTAGGCGCTAAGCTTAATCGACGCAGTGTGATAGGGAATGACTGGAACCTCCTGGCCGAGGTGCTAGGCATGGATAAATACATTGCAACCATTGAACTGGACATAAATCCGACCGAAGTGTTGATCGGTATCGCCGAGACGGAGAGGAAGATCACAGATCTAGACCAACTTGCGGGGATCTTTGATACATTATGCGCCATGATTGTGTAAAAGTTGTAGAGGAATACATACTTTTGACGAGACAACAAAGTGAAGCTGAAGCCACCCCTCTCTGATGCTAGCAGTATTGGTGGTGATTATGAACTTGCCGATGAAGAAGAGGCCTAATGAGATTTTGTTTGACGGCCATTCATTGGTAAAGACTGTATTGTCACTGCCGGAGCCCGGGCATGGAGTCAGTTGGCAGAATGTCATTCTTCTTGTTTTATCTCTGTTCAAACAATGTTGATGTTTCCTCAAAATAATATTGTATGAATTTGATGTCCAATATGATACATTTCCCCTCATGTATTGTCTTTGAAAAAAGTTACTTTTGGTGCAGGGGCTTCAAGTCACACGACTGCATTAATGAGCGCAATGTATTCGTTCGATAATTATGCAAGCATTAGTCCTGCATGTTGTGTAAAGTGCAATTATATATCTGTGAAGTGCAATAGGGTATCTAAAGGATACTTTTAATGTGAAAAGGACAACATTATTAGTTAGTATAAGGATGTAATGGTTTCAATTTACTGTTATAGATGAGATTTTATGTAATTAAGATTGATTTAAAGGTTGGCTGACAAGAAAACTACCTAAAGATTGCAGGGGCGTCGATCCGTTTTTGATATTGGGGGGGCGAAATTTGAAAAAAATTCCAGAGTGACCACTGAGAGAGCTAAAAGCCCCACATTGGCATGCCCGGAAATTTTATTATGCGCTCATTGAACGTGTCTTGATGGCTCGAAGACCTGGTTTTGGGGGGCACCCACATTATTTTGGGGACAGTAATGGGGGTCCAGGGGGCGGAGCCCCCGGAAGTTTTAGATTTCAGACATTTGCAACTCCTATCATGGGTGTTAAAATTGTATAAAATAGTGAACCTATAATGGTAACGTATTTTTAAAGGGCATCGCGAGGGAAAAATTAAGCCTTGCATGAGATAGATCCACGTGATCCTGATATCGATGGCTCTAGAGCCATCGATATAGGGCATTGGGCTCCCATGAAACTAAGCAAGGGCGTCAACGACTTCTCAAAACTGGAGGGGAGACATTGCGAGAAAGCGAAGCGACCGAGCGGGGAGGGTGTGGGAGGGGTGTCCCCTCCCACAGTAGGGAGCTTTTGTATTTTTGGGCGTGAAATTGTGCGATTTGGTGCACACCTGAGACAGAAATTTAACGTATTATGAAGTACATTAGTATGGAACCAAACATACATAATGACAAAGGGAGGGGGACAATCTTCACCACTTTCAAATGTGGCGGACATGATAATTATTCCAATATGATTTGCGTTCAGCGCATATGGACCGAATTGACTGAAATATATATTTCAGATTATAGATCTATAGATGAGGGTTTAATTAACTTCGTTTGAGGTGTGCGTTTGAGAAATTACACTGCCCAACACATTTCGAAATGTGAGTTCCCGCAACAAAAATGAAAGTAACTTGCAATATGAGAAACTGTATGCGCGCGAAGCGCGCGGCGAAAAAGAGAGTTACAGTCCTTTTCAAACTAGAAAACGGCTATTTTGAAGATTAATTATTGATGAATGTGTCTTTCCCCTCTTTGGCATTATCACTTGATTTTTTTCTTCCTCATTTTCGGAATTATTGGGGGGGCGAAATGATATGTTCGCCCCCCCAATATTTTCATTGGGGGGGCGACCGCCCCCCCTGCCCCCCCAGGATCGACGCCCCTGAAAGATTGTGTTTTACTGTATCTAAGGTAGATTGTCATGAAGATTACTAATAAAAACATATTTTCCGCGTCGGAAAACCCAGTAAAATAAAAAAAAAATCAACTTTTAAATTCACTTTAGTAATCCCCGTAACAAAATTTAGTCCGGGCGAAGAAAAATGACGTCATCTTTGTGACGTCACATGCAGGCAATCGCAGTATAGCTCGGTCATAGACGTACACGCTTGAGTGCAATACTCACGTTGACAGAGAGATATTATTTCGATTTTTTTCAATATTTGCAAACATTTGTTAAAGTTTATATCATGGACGATCTACACTCAGATGTGTTGCTGCAAGCTGCTATAATTAATTTCTTAGGAATTTTCAGTTAAGCCTCAATTTACAAGCAAACACGAGTTTGTTTTACAAGCAAATCATAGGCTCTGCATGTAAACCATGCACATTCCTCCGTGTTGTGGTCTGCTTGTGATGTCATGATCCGAGTTGCACGTGCGCACATTCCCGCTCCGCTATAAATTACTTTTTAGCAGTATGGAACGCCGATGCGAAAACAAGCAAAAAAGTTGCATGAAATTTACCTTTCTTGCCCAACTTAAGGATTTCTTTGAAAAAAGTGTGGAAAAGAGTGTGGTATATCAATATAGGCACATATTTAAAGCTATAAACTTGAATCAAAGCCGGGATTTCACCATACCTTGAAGGTCATGGAAGGTCAAGTGTAAACCTTTTCAACTTTTTGCCCGAATACAATTATGATTCTGCCGGAATTTGACATGCTTTGGCCCGAATGTTGGCTGTTTTTGCCCCAATATGGCAGTTTTCAAAACATCATGGGGGCTGCAGCCCCCCCCCCCCCTATTCTCCTGCGCCTATGGTAATTGTTATTTATCACAGATAAACAAAGATATTTGAGAATTCAGTACCGAAATTGGAAATTTAAAATATGACTCTACGATGGTATAAACAATTGTTGCCAGTGATCCACTAGTACAACGGGTCCACTCACCAGTTTGGCATTCCTCATTTACAGATTTACCTTGACGGAATTCGAACAAATAGAGAGTATCCAGAAAAGAGCTCTACGTATCATTTTTGGCCAAGAGTACCATAGCTATATACGAAAAGGTAATTTCAATCACAAAAATTACCACTTTGAAGAAAAGATGTGTCCAATAGCCTACAATAAAATGTTCTCAACGGTTGCCCCTTATGAAGTCTGACTCCGTGCACTATATTTCAGTGGACAGCACAGTCATGTTAATGTAGAACCGTTTCTGGAAGAATGTTCTCCCATTCCGTGTGAGCATCATAAACAAGAAATTTTCCTGAACTGTCGCATACACTTAATGTCCTTATTTATTAAACTCATTTTGTACAATCTACTATTCTGGACTTGCAAGTTCGTGTCATGTAATCATGGTGTAATGTTTTATTAAATCACCTGCAAGTTTATTTTGTATGATTGAAACTGAAGTATAAATCTTTTTCATTCTCTTGTGAATCAATGAACTCATTATAATTCCTTTTTGTTGTACATTTTTATCGTATATATTTTGTATAATATTGTACTTTATTTGCATTTTTCTTTTAGAAACACACATATTTTTACGCTCATTTAATTAACTTAAATGAAGAATACCAATCTTCACTGTCCAATTGAACTTCTTTTTACTTCCTGCAAGGCTTTAAAAGTTGATACTATCTTTCCGAATGATTGATTTACACAGAGTTGACATTACTTTAATACTTTCTATTGTGTTTTTCTATGTATGTGCCACGTTTCAATTTTGTCATAATGCCTGTATGAATTGATGAAAGTATATATTATATTTCCTAGCAATCGTTTGCAAATTTGTTGTTTATTTCTGTGTACCGTAATTTGAATATCATTTCTATTGTTTATTTTGTGCAATTTTGTCATTATGCATGTATGAATTTGTAGATATAAGTATGTATAATATTTCATTGCATTTGTATTTATATATCAGACATTTGAGCGATATGTTGTATAATTCTTTTTAATTTGGATGGTATTTGTAATGTTTTTACTCTGATTGTAAATTATATTACAATTCAACCTTCTGAGCTATAATTATTCAATAATGAACCATGAATTGAATGTAATTGATTAAATTGTGGCAAAAAGTAAAACATATTTCAAGGGAAAAACAACATTTATAGTTAAAGGGACTAAATAACATTGTCCAAATCTTCAAAATCCAATTGAAATTCTAGCGGTTCCATCATACCTTGTTGTACTCTTATTAACAACAAAAAAGCATGGGACAGGTTTCGGTTTTTCAAATTTCCCTACGTTAAAAAGATATTTACGATTGAAGTGTTCAGATGTCAAATTATCCAATTGATCGTCAGAACTGTGTACAAAGTGAGTGCAATGAGTTAGTGAATGTCAATTTGCTTTTTTGCTCATTTAACATGTTTAACTTGAAATGTTCACACAACACCCAGTGGATATATCAAATAACAACAATATACATTGTATCAACCACTCATCGCTTTATGCACATGTCAACACAGTTACTAGATCCCTTTAGGTAGTTTTAACCGTCATTTGACTTTTTAAATTCTAGTCTTGACAATATACATGAACGTAAGGTGCTCCATTAATACATGTGCATATAAAACTGTAGTTTCAATTCAAATCATCATTGTGAACTCCAGCTATCGTATTAGCCACATAAAGCATCATGTTTTGAAATTGAATTTGATGTAAACTTATGTGCAATAATCTAAATCTTTGTCGAGAAAATGTGTATATTTATACGGGTGCGGTTCGTTATTCCGAAGGCTCGTTATTCCGAACACACACATGTTGTATACATGACGGTTCGTTAATCTGAAAATGAAATAGGGTTCGTTAATCCGAACATTTTTTGCATTCATCCGAAGGTTCGTTATTCCAAATGTTCGATATTCCGAAGGTTCGTTTATCCCAAAATTAATAAGGGTTCGATATTCCGAAGGTTTGTTTATTCAAAAATGAAATCAGGTTCGATATTCCGACGGTTCGTTAATGCGAAAACGAAATGAGGTACGTTAGTCCGAAAATGCAATAGGGTTCGTTAATCAAAAAAATATATAGGGTGCGTACTGAACCTTTCGGATGAACGAACCTTATTTTATTTTCGGATAAACGAACCTCATTTTATTTTCGGACCAACGAACATCATTTTATTTTCGGATTAATGAAATCCATTTCATTTTCGAATTAACGAACCTTCGGAATATCGAACCCGATTTCATTTTCGGAGAAACGAACGTTCGGAATAACGAGCTGTACCCACTTATTCCGATATACAGATATAAGTGGATGTAAGGTTTTGTAAATAGCGACAAATGCACATGTAATCGATTTCTTATTTGAGTAAATATCTATACAAATTTAGATTGTTATACGTGTAGTACGCGTTTTTAGACATTATGATATTGTTCGTGTTAATCTTACTATAAATGTGACTAATGTGATTGAGCAAATGAAATTATGCTTGGAATCTGTTTCTATTTTCAACAACATTCTTAGTTAGTATATCATAAACAAGACAATCTGTACATATCTCAAGTGGATGCTTGCACATGCAACCGATTTCATATCTAAGTAAAGATGAAGAGACATTTCCAATGTTTGAATATAAATCACATTCTTGATCATTTTGTATTTAGACAATATCATATCTGCCTTTAAAGAGATTGTTGAGTTTTAGTATAGAGGGCGCTACACAATTTTGTTGTTGTTGAGATAATACAAAACTGAGTATCAAATCCGAAAGAGCATACAATTTTAATGACAGAATAAACTTTATTTGATCAAAATCGGTTCAGAAATGGCTGAAATAACCAAAAACATAATCATTTGTAATACATGTGGGGCCCCACAATTATTAAATAATTTTGAACCAGCCGTAATATTTTTTTATGTCCTCTTTTCAAAAATTGACAAAAAATAGTTGCTGATTATTTCACTATATAATCACTATTTCAACAAAACATCACATGCACAATATTTTATATAAAATGGTTGAAACCGATAAATGTTTAGAGAGCGCCCTTCTGAGTTTTAACAGCTCTTTTTGAATGATAACAGGCTTTTTACTTAATTAGTAATTAGTAATTTTGTATTCCTTTCGAGCATGGTGGAGTTATAACTATTAGCTTGTAATGTAATGGTGCAGGTTTTGGTTACTAAAATTCAGTTTGACCAAAACAGTACTCTCTTTACCAGAACTCAACTATCCCTTTAAGTGACATATCGTGCTATTTATTCGCTTGGGACAATTAATAAACAAATGTTTCGGCTTTAAAATGTGATTCGTTTGATGTAATTTTGGTTATTTCTTTAAGCAATGAAATGTTCAACTTTTCCGATCTTTCATTGTAGCAATGTTTAGCCTATGTGTTATAATTACACTGTTTTTTTTAAATTACTTTATACGCAGTTAAATCTGTCACTGTGAATTATTTATGATATGTGTGGTGTATATGACCGCAATACTTTATTTATCAAGCACTTAAAATCATATCACAATGAAATGAAAGTACAATATCCTTCACAATGTGTGTATTAGGGGTAAAACAAAAAAGGGGGCAAAACAACAGCAGAATTAAGGATTTTGTTACAATTTACATCTTTGGTCAGCATTTAAGATGTTTGAGCGGATTATATCAGTCAGTCAGTCAGTCACTTATATCGAATGTACCCCTGACCCCTGATTGGGCCACCACTGACAGGATGCTGCCATGGAGCTTGTTGACGCTATCAAAGGAATACTCAAAGAGGGGGGATACCCCCACCACACCCCTCCCCCCCCCCAACACACACACACACACACACACACACGCACACACGCACACACACACACACACACACACACACACACACACACACACACACACACACACACACACACACACACACACACATACACACACACATACACACACACACACACACACACACACACACACACACACACGCACACACGCACGCGCGCACACACACACATACACGCACACACACACACAAACACACACTTCTCAAACCAGATCTACGCCACTGAGTCTCAACAGCATTGATTATTTCCATTATTCGTGATACCGAAATATATACGACTAGAAGTCAAAAGAAATATGCACCTACCAGTAACAGCGGGCAAGAATGCGTCCGTTTGCATCAAACACAATTATTCTTTTCTTGACGTTCATGTACATCATTTCTAATTTTCATGTAAAACCAAAACAAAAAATAATCAGAGTTGAATCCTGGATCTAAATTAAATGAATGGATCGTATTTCGTTATTGTGGCTGTAGTGCGCCCGCTATCATCGTGTGAAAATTAGACAGATACAAGTCATACCACATCTGGGTCCAGTTGCAGAAATAGTTACTATAGATCGAGCGTACAGTTGCAATTAATTGCAAGTGATAAAATTGGCGCATTTCAACCAATCAAATTTGCGCATTTAGTCACATGATCTTACTTACAATTAATTGCAGCTTTACCATCGATTGCATCTCTTTCTGCAAGGGACCCCTTCTCGTATTCCACTTGTGGCGTAGCTACAGGGGGGCACAGGGGGGCACAGGGGGGCACAGGAGAATCACTGGGGAAGGGGGCACTTGCTCCCAATAATGTTTGTAAAAAGTCTCAATATATATGCATATGTTTGCTCTTGAATATTTTTAATTCTATGGCAGCCGCTACAAATGGCCTACCAAACTAGATTTGAAGTTCAACTAACACTATTTGTAAAACACCCACATATTTGGCCCATGACGAAGAATACGGATATTGATGATGATGATGCCATGGAAGCTAACCAGTGATAAACCTAATGTATATCAAATTGTCCTCAGCAGTGAGGGAAAAGATCCGATTAAGGAGATAATACCCCGAAACGGCGATCTCCTTTATCGGACGTTATCCCTCACTGCTCAGGGGGTTTATCTCCAGTCGGGTGTCCAAATCTGACGGGCCTATAAACGGCTGATGTATATAGGGTATGTAATATTCATCCTAAACATGTTCTTCATTTCAGTCTTACGTCACGGCAATGTATTGCTCTATTTACTGTATTTTTTATAATCACATAACGTGCGCTATACTCCGTTATAATTCTATTGGGGAGCTTGTTAGTATCACAAGATCTGCTTCGAATATTTGAAAATTTTTAGAAGTTCCCCCATGCATATCCGCATGTAATTTCTACTTCGTTTGCTGTATTACTTATGACACTAAATGTACTTTACTTTGTAACACTTCGCTGAATTAATTTGTCAAAATATGATTTGGATATGAAACTCAATAAATGAAATAAAAATGAACGATTAATGATGGGACTCGATGGGTAAATGGCACGCGCCGATTTAATTTAACAAACTTTTTTACTGATTGAATCTTCAACAATGACACCGGCGAGGAAATAAAGAGAAGAATCCAGATGGGTTGGGCGAAGTTTGGCTCACTCAGCTAAATCTTTCGAGACTCTACTCTTCCCATCTCCATGAAGAGGCAGGTACTTGACCAGTTCTCTCATATGGAGCTGTAACCTGGACAACCACGAAACGTTTGGAGAAAAGACTTAGAGTGACAGAACGGGCTATGGAAAGAATAATGATAGGTGTAACAAAGAAGGACAGGATATCAAATATAGACCTAACACAGAAATCAGGAGTGCAGGATAAAATATTGACCATCAAATCAAAGAATTGAAGGTGGGCAGGACACCTAGCCAGGAGATACGACAACAGATGGACACACAAAACTACAGCTTGGACTCCTAGACACCTAACCAGAAAAAGAGGGAGACAAAGCAGAAGATGGAGAGATGATTTAACAGCACAAAATGGCATTGCTTGGCAGAGAATAGCTCAAGATAGAACAAAATGGAAAATTGGTGAAGAGGCCTTCCTCCTGCAGTCGAGTGAAGTAGGCTGAAGTAGATCGAAGATATACAATCACATGCAATAATTAGATTATAAGCCAAAACGGTTTTAATTTAGAAAACATTAACTGTTAAAATGAAAATAACTATACAAGGTGGCCCCCCAAAACGGAACGGGGCACTTCCCGAAATATAGTAACAAAATGTTTATTTCCATCGGATAGGGTGTCCTTTCCAATGAAAAACGATACCAAGATCAGTAATTTTGGTCGTGTAGTTTTTGTTTTAGGGCGCTCCATCATGACACCATGTCAGGTTCCCCTTTTTGTAATTTTTTTACCAAATCAGGGCCTGATAATTCGCACTTCCTGCCCGTCATAGCGTCGAACAACCATGCCCATTCTCTTGGTACACAGCTGAATGCACACTAACAATAGCGCGCGTATTGCTCGTTGTTCGGTGCTATGGCGGGCAGTAAGTGCGATTTATCAGGCCCTGATTTGGTAAAAATTGACAAAAATGGGAACCTGATTGGTGTCACTCAGAGCGCTTAAAACAAAAACTACACGACCAAAAATACTGTTCTTGGTATTGTTTTTCTTTGGAAATACGCCCTATCCGATGGACATAATAATTGTGTTACTATATTTTGGGAAGTGCCCCATTCTGTCTTTTTTTGGGCCACCCTGTATAATCATAAGTTTCTTTTTCGAATAAACTTCGTGTAATTAATACCCACTGTCTGTTAATACTGTTAATAGTATTTTGCAATACCTGAAACATTAATATTGTATGCGATTTAGTGGAACATGTATACAGGTTCGCCTCTAACCTTCTTGGTGGAGCTTCTTGGTGGTTCATTGGTGAGAGTGTGGGGTTGCATGTGTGCGTATACATGTGTGTACGTGTGTGTGCGCGTGTGTGTGTGTGCGTATGTGTGTGTGTGTGTGTGTGTGTGTGTTGTGCGTTTGTGTGTGTGTGTGTGTGTACATTTGTGTTTGTTCACTTAAACAAAAGTTTGTGTGACTTTGCGCGCGCATGCTTGTCGAACAATCGCAATGGACAATACATTGGATTCGAACTCGGGACCCAACTCACAGGAGAGCACGCTCACTGCCTCATTTGCCGCACCACGATTTGGTATATTTGTGTTTTTTACGAGGGACATGGGAGGCTGGGGCTGCAGCAATCACTGATTTCTACGTATAAGGCAGTGCACTAGTAAAATAAATTTCCTTGGTTCAGTTGTATGGAGATGATTTAAGTCTTGCTTTCTTAAATCTAAGTATCAAATTTCCTACCACAGTATAAACTAGATTTCACTATTTGGAATGAATATTGCAAAGTCGTGGGAGGACGGATACCCCCTCGGGCTAGGTCGCTCTGCTCCCTCGCATCACCCCCGGATATTCTGGCAAAAGACGCCAGCCCCCCCCCCCCTCGAACAAATCAGCTCCTACGCCCATGCTTCCAATAAAAGTATATAGTCATACAGTGCAAAAAAAATCTTTCACGTAACAATTCTATACAAATAACAATTCAAACTGGTTAATCTAATTTCAATCTGTCAACTTAATTAATTCGATTTGTTTTTCTTCATCGCCTGTTCTTTCATACAAATATAATGGCCCCTTTATTAGCGTGTATATACCTACAAACTTTCAAGCATACATCTATCAGACAGCAAACTTTCGAACTGATATGGGATTCGCTCAATGTGATTATTATTGTTACTTCCAGAACAATACATAATTGGCCCTTTATGTGTTTTGTTTGATCAAACAAAGTTTCATACACGTATCATCAAACAGTGTAATTATATTTAACCTGGTATCATGATGATTCATCCCATTTAGTATAATTATTTGTAGCTATCAATGTTCGTACTTTCATACTTAAATAGTCTTCCTTTATTCTGTCGCTATTTGTTACATCCGCACAATGATTTCTAATGAGTCATCATGGCCACATACGATGGAATCATCGTTAATCTGTTATTACAGCTATGACTCACGCAAATCAGTCTAATTTGTTTGTAGGCTTATCTTTGTTAATAATTCGCTGGATAAATGTATTCCTACAAAAAAAACTTTTACTTGGCGAAATTCTTATTTCAAACATAGGGGAAACTGACCAGAAACATACAATATAAATGAAAATTAGCAAAGAAAATTGGGGTTACCTAGGACTCAGGGGCGTCGATCCGTTTGTGCGATTGGGGGGGGGGGGGGGCGGGGGCGAAATTTGAAACAAATTTCCAGAGTGACCACTGAGAGAGCTACAAGCCCCACATTGGTATGCCCGGAAGTTTTATTATGCGCTCATTGAAAGTGTCTTGATGGTTCGAAGACCTGACTTTGGGGGGCACCCACATTTGGGGACAATAATGGGGGTCCAGGGGGCGGAGCCCCCGGAAGCTGTTAGATTTCAGACATTTGCAACTCATATCATGGGTGTTAATAGTGAACCTGCTCGTAACGTATATTTAAAGGGCATAGTGAGGAAAAGATTGAGCCTTGCATGAGATGGATCCACGTGATCCTGTATACTATAGAGCCATCGATATAGTCTAGGGCATTGAAACTAAGCAAGGGCGTCAACAACTTCTCAAAAGTGGAGGGGAGACATTGCGAGGAAGCGAAGCGACCGAGCGGGGGAGGGTGTGGGATGGGGTGTCCCCCTCCCACAGTAGGGAGCTTTTGTATTTTGGGCGTGAAATTGTGCGATTTGGTGCACACCTGAGACAGAAATTTCACGTAATATGAAGTATATAAGAATGACAAAGGGAGGGGGACAATCTCCTCCACTTTCAAATGTGGGGGGACATGATATTCCAATTTGATTTGCGTTCAGCGCATATGGACCGAATTGACTGAAAGATATATTTCAGATAATTTTATTTTCTGTGACGGTGTGCTATCTATAGATGAGGGTTTAATAAACTTCGTTTGAGGTGTGCGTTTGAAAAATTACACTGCCCAACACATTTCGAAAGGTGAGTTCCCGCAACCAAAATGAAACTTGCAATATGAGAAACTGTATGCGCGCGAAGCGCGCGGCAAAAAAGAGATTTACAGTCCTTTTCAAACTATTTTGAAGATTAATTATTGATAAATGTGTCTTTCCCCTCTTTGGCATTATATCACTCGATTTTTTTCTTCCTCATTTTCGGAATTATTGGGGGGGGGGGGGGGGCGAAATGATATGTTCGCCCCCCCCAATATTTTTCATTGGGGGGCGACCGCCCCCCTGCCCCCCCCCCCCCCCCCCCCCCCCAGGATCGACGCCCATGGTCTACGCCCCTGTGTGCGAGGGATCACCGTATAGTGATGTAGCTTCTTTGTATAAATTGAATAAATGTTATGTGACTAAATACACCGAAATCTCAAAATATATGTGGTTATTTCAAGAATAGGCACTATAAGGCTTGATATTAATGTTTTCTTATGTATGCCCCGGCAATGTTCGATGAACCGTTTAATTATTTCCGAAGTCAGACTGATTTCTCTCACTCGGATCTGATCCTGTCTTATCGCTATCTTGTTTTAATTTGTTCTATCAACTGTCGTTAAGAATAAATTTCAACAATCCCGTTGTTGAAAAAGCAAATACAAAACAAAATGTAAAAGCGGTAAGGGTAGGTTCGAACCGGGGGTCTTTGGGTTATAAGTCTCACTCGCTTCCGAATTCAAATAGTAGGAGAAATGAATGACAGATTAATACCAATCATAACGTATCATAATGGTATCTAATATACACTGCATTGCATTACATGCATGTTATTTAAACAATAACATTGGTTGCAATTACCACGTTAACAATAATTGATGTAGAACAAACCAAAACCGGGTGAATTAATATAATATCAATATTCAATATTAAGCCTCCGTGAAGCCCGATTATATCATCGATTGTTCGACCATGCATTATGGTGCCCCATAAAACCTCAATGGTGAAGGTCGTGCGACAGGGGTGATATACTTGCTCCACAACGCTGTTATAATATCATGGACAAGCATCTATCAATGTCTAATCATCACATTACGAAAACCTGCCAATCGGCAATTGCAGCCATTCGGAAAATTTGACAAATCAGACAATATCTCAATAGGGCAACAATTGAAATTCTTGTTCAATCATTGGTTATGTCCCATATTGATAATTTCCTAACAAGGAATTGAAACGTCTTCAGAGAATTCCAAATACAGCTGCTAGATTAATTATTGGTGCTCGTTCAAGAGATCCAATCTCCCTCATTTTACTTAGTCTTCATTGGCTACCAGTTGAAAAATGTGTCATTTAAAAAATTATTTTTATGTGCTATAAAGTTGAACATATATATACTATATCTCCACCTTACTTAATTAAACTCATTCACCGACACACCTCTGTACGCACTCTCAGGTCATCATCACATCAACTTTTAATTGTCCCTCTAATACTCAGACCTACGGTAATCGACCCTTCTCAAAATCAACCCCCACACTTTGGAATTCTCTACCACTAGAAATTCGAAAAATACCCTCAATTAACGTATTGAAGCAATCTCTGAAGACTTTTCTTTTTGTATGATTTAGTTATGTGTAAATGTTTGCCTTTATCATGTTTATATTGATTTGATGTTGTGTTTGTATTATGTAATTATGTAAAGCGCATAGAGAATGCATTGTGCATTATTATGCGCTATAAAAATGGAATGTATTATTATTATTATCTTTAATAGATAGTTTTGTTTGTATAATTATTTGTTGATTATCCAGCTTTTGTATGCCCAATATGAGCAGCAATGTTCACTAGACGTGTACATTACGTTTTTCACTCTACGTTTTTTTTTGGCCCGGGGGTGTCATTGAACATTGGCCATGTGCACGCATGCATGATCGTTCACAATTTCGCAAAAAAGGGGTCACTTTTCGCATTTGTTCGCGAATAGCAGAAAAAAAAATCGCGGAAATTGAAAAAAGGTGTATATTCAGGACTATGATTGCGGAGATGATAAAAAAAAAGGGTACATTTGCATACAAATATTCGCGAAATGTAAACATAGCTACCTTTTTGTAAAGGTCTATGAATTAATATATTACTCAAATAAACACAAAAATACGGGTATTTTTGTATGCCAATTTGTACCATTTTTTTATAAAAAGTATAATTTGCTTAAAATGTACTTGAAACGCCGCAAATATAGGGGGTCATTTCTACCACAAAAACTCGTGTCTTCCTTTGAATATGAAGTGACATCGCCGGGTTTCTTTGCTTCTTTCAAAACCAAATGTAGGCGGGGCTGTGGATATATTTTTGTAGAAGAGAGGTGCGAAAGAGCTTTAACAAAGAGATCATCTTGTTTTTAAATAGGAGCGTTTGGATACTTTGACAAGCGTTTCTAAGTGTCATCTCTTTTCGAGACCATTTCAATGAATGACAATAAACAGTTTATATATTATAGTAAGCAGCAGATTTTAAATGTGTGGGGGAAAAAACATGACGGCCTCGTGAAATGCCAATGCCTATTTGTAGTGCACTTCGAAACGGTGTTTAACACGGAAGAACGTTTTTGTTCACACTGAAGCCCATCTCAACGAAGTGTTTAAACAAATAGTGCCATAACAAAGGAGAGATGTCTACTACAAGTCTCGAAGTGTTGTGGTAAGCAACATCATATGGTTTCGGTTTGCATTGTACGTGCGCTTTTCAACAATTATTTACAAAAATGTAAAACAATTAGAGGTGGATACCTCCTCACCACCCATTCATCC
>JBAMJV010005685.1:0-44766 GCA_037951105.1 Echinarachnius parma
AGCCTATCCAAAATAAAAGCAAGCTAGCACTGTACCTGTATTGATCATATGAGAAATATTCAGTTACTGAAACAATTTTATTTTAGCAAGCTGATCAATGTCGTGCAGTAAATATTAATATAATTTTAACAAGCCTATACACATCATAGAGGATATAAATTAAATGAAACAAAAAGCTAAAAATCAATTTTTACAGAATTCAACACTTTACTACAGTGTCAGAAGTTCACAGCTAACACCCGCTATTGTGTATCTTTTTACAGGATGTATTTAATAGGAAGGAACATCCCACAATGTGAATGGGATGCGCAAAAAACTACAGGATGCGTCCCGGAAGGAAAATATCCGGTTAATGATCATATAAAGTCCTTTGTGAATCAAAAAGTTCTAACGAGACTTGAATTGTTATCAACTGTAGACTGATTAATGTAATATACAGTATAGGCCCTATAAAGTTTGAATGAAACGTAACAGGAAAGGACTATGTATACTGACAATTTTGTTGAGGATTCAGGATTCATGTAGGAAATATGCAAGATTAGCCACTGCCCCCCCCCCCCCACCCCCCCACCCGTTCCCCTGAATAATGTTTAATGATATAAGAAGGAAGTATGAAGACGAAACAAATCCTGACCCTAACCCTCACACGTATTTTGGGGGGACACCATCTGCAAATATTAGTTATAATATTCTTCAAGGACCATTTTGGGTTGTTCAAGGACCATTTTTGGGTTGTTTCAAGGACCATTTTTGGGTGTTTCAAGGACCATTTTTGGGTGTTTGAAGACCATTTTGGGGGTGTTTGTGATTAATTTGTAATGGGGTTACATTTCACCCCCAAAATGAACAGGTTTGCAATTAGTTCAGAGCTGTCAATATTACCAAGTACCTTTAAGATTGTCAATACACATGGTTAACAAATCTTGCCAATCATATGCAAAGGGTTAAAGGTATTGTAAGTGATTTGCATGAAGAAAAAAATTGAATCAAAAGATGTGATAGAATAGAATGGTAAGACATTGCAATCCATACCTTTCATATAAGTTCCACGTTATGGAATGGAATTAGTTCTGAAACAATGAGAATTTTGGTATGGTATTTTGACTTTCTGATTTTCGAACACCATACTAACAAATTGTAGAGGCTCTTTTTAATCGTTCATGAACAATAGTGTTTGAATTTTCATTACAAAAAGTTTTTGGCCTTTTCACCCAAAATAACTTAATTGTATCCTCATTCATCAGGGAAAATTTGGGATAATCAGAAACCGGCTGCAAAACCCTAACAATCTCTTTAATGAAGCTCTGTATTATAACTGGGGGGGGGGGGAGATCTGCATCATAGATGCTATGATGAGAATGTAATTACCTATTAACCTCCTTATGTTGGATTTTAACTGAAGAAAAGATAACAAATTTGACCCTTGACAAAAAACGGAAGGTGACTGTGAATCCCTAACAATCCCTTTAATGAAGCTCTCTGCATTAATAACTGTGGGTGCACGAGAGATCTGCGTGATAGATGCGATGATGAGAATGTGATGATGAGAATGTAATTACAGCCGTAATGTGAGGATAATGTGCGATTGTAATACGACCAGCCAGATGTCTGGAGAAGTTAGCAATTCTACAATCTACATGTGCATGCATTATGTACGTTGAATAGAGAAGAATAACGGAAGGGGGGACAAAAAACCAAACAAACAAACAAACAAATACTTGCACACACAAGCGCACATTCACATAACAATATAAACAGAGACTTGCCAACAAACGCACTTACGCACATTGATGCTTCTGGAGTGCCACCCATAAACCTTTTCTTCTCAGATTCACCTATTATTTTGTCATTATTTGACTATACAATGTGCCGTCGTCAGTCCCGGCCCGACCCATTATTATATCATTATCATTATGTAACAATATATTCCATCCCAACCTACACGTGTACATGTACATCATCCCCATCCCATTTGGTGATTTGGTTCAACCCTCTATGGATTCTTTGCTATAAGTAATGTAGCATCACCGCGACCTCATTCTGGCAAATACATTTTAAAAATACATAACATGTGCATTGAAAAAAATAAATCTTAATTTTAAGGTGCTACTTTTAAAGCTTCTGGCAAATACATTTTTTTTTAAATACATGTGCATTGAAAAAAACAAAATCTCAATTTTGAGGTGCTACTTTTGAAGCTTGCCTGCATGAAAAGAAATCACTGCAACACAAATTTGTTTTGCAGTGATTTTGTGATGTAAATTAAAGGAGGCTCTTTTATGATTTTGGGGACTCTTCATGGCCCCTGCATTGGGCCCCATGTTAGAGGTGCTAACAGTGAAACAAAATACACGGGAGCTCTGGGCGATTTAGCCCCCGAAATGCCAAAAGAGCCCCCCAAAATCATGCAGGAGCCCTGGAAAATATGCATAGATTGCAATGCAAAACAAACTGTAGCGTGCTGTTTATTATCAAGCATGCAAGCTTGAAAAGTAGCCCCCGAAAAATAAATAATATTTTTTCCCCTGGGTTGGTGCTAACAAGCTTTATACATTTTCCATGGGGTTTTTCAGCTTTTCTGAACGAAATGGGGTTGAGCGTCATTATTGGTAGCTTATGAGCCACTTGGAAGGAATGCTCCCCAGGGAGTGGAGATGGTGCACACAATGTGTGCTGGTTTGCATTGTATCCTATGGCCGGGGTAATGATATCATTTGAAAGCGTGTAGAGATGATTATCAATCATATTAGGCATTATATAAATCAAGTATATTATTATTATTATTATATTTTGGTGAGGGATGGGTGAATTGAGATGTATAAATCCAAGTACAAAGTTTGGTGTTGTCTTCAGAACATGTCCAGGTACATCTGGGAAAAGTGCAAGGACGTTCGTAGATGTCATTACTGGCAAGATACCAATGATGTGAAGAAACCATTGGTAGGAAACGTAGGCCCCTGATGATGACCTCTGCAGCAGGCAATGGCGTAGCCGTGGGGGAGGGGGGGGGGGGGGGTGGTGGGTAAAGGGTGCAGGGGCAGGTGTAGGGTTGAAGGGGGGGGGGGGTGTTGACTCTCCTCCTGTGGTGATGAAGTTCAAAGACTGACATTTTTGTATTCTTGTCAAAAGGCTGGCTTATGTGAAAACCCTCCCCCTCCCTTCGGACTCAGTTCCCCCTGTTTTGGGGGTGGGGGTTGTCTCGGGTTATGCCACTGTGTGCTAGTGAGGTAAATGATAGTTGATCCTGCTAATACAACAAATCATCAGCTCATTTACTTGGGGGAGGGATGGGTGTAAGGGGGAGTGGGGGTAAGGGGGTGGGGGTAAGGGTGGTGGATGAGGGCTAGAAGTTTCCCTACTCTTGTGACAAAAAAGGAATAGTTCAATGAATTGTAACTATCTTTTCTGGGAGACTGCCCAATTCGCGCTCTAATTGTCCCCCATGTGGGTCTGCGGGTTACTGCTGAATATGCCACTGTCTGCTAATGAGGTAAATGATAGTTGATCATGCAAATAAAAAAGTCATCGACTGTGCGCAGTAAAAAAAGTATGTTAAAAGGAATGGAAACCCTATATAGTCGATAGATGAAAGAGTCGTTTTCAGAATAAGAAGTAGAACTTGATGAGCGATTGGTAGGTTCGTAATGATGTCACAGGCAAATAATAGAGGGATTCAAATGATTAACTAAAACTGGCTTTTAAAGGTACAGTCACATATCACCAGACAGCTCAAATTGAATTGAATTGAATAAAGGTTTTATTGAAAATTACATAAATGGGCGCCTGACGGATATAAACAAATTATCCGGTTGTGAAAGTTGTCTCCATTCCAGCATGCACAAAACTTTCTGCCGGATGAAACAACGGACAGTGCTTGAAAGGGAATTAATTTGCCAAACAAGAAACTGGTGAGAAACATATACGAACAGAGACGAAAGGATTGACAATTTTGCACTCCGTTAACGCTATTCGGTGATACGTGACACATGCTTAAAATGTGATTTACTGTCAAAGAATGTACAGCTTACATACTGAAGGTGGAGATAGGTTACTTAGAGCCATTTTAGTGGTCAGTTTACCCAGAAAACTAGAGAGGTGTTAGTCCCTTCTACCTCTCTGCCGAACATAAGTCCCCCCTAACTCTCTGCCGATCATTTTCCCTCCTATATCTCTGCGGAACATAAGAAGTGCAGGCATGTGGTTGCTCAACACATTTTCTGGTCCATTGGGCATAGGAAATCGAAAGAGAAATCGTTCTACAAAGAAAACCAGAAGAATAACAAAATTGGGAGAAGTGTGAGGTGCCATGTGATTAACTGCTGTGCATCATGGGGAGTCCTTTATTACAAAGTTGAGCCCTTTTCATGTTGAAAACTTAAAAAGTAGAGCAAGCCACACTGGTTTTGAGAGTTAGTTCAGACATAGACTAAGACCCCGTTTACAGTGAGCAAAAGGCCAGGCCAGGCCCCGCACTGTAAACGCACCGGGGCCAATTGCGCGGCCAATTGCGAGGCCAAATTTGCCGCGCATTTGGACCAGCTCTGGAGGTAGTCTCGGCCTCGGCCTGGCCCGGCCTTTTCTCACTGTAAACGCACCGGGGCCAATTGCCCGGCCAATTGCGGGGCCAACTGTTACCCCGGAAGTGAAAGGATCATTACGTCATAGGATAATGATGCCGTACCATAACAATCGAACTCACACTTTCATGGTATTTTCTTCGGTGTGTCAAGCCAAGTACGTCGAGATCTCCAAAATATTCGAAAGTTCGCCGTGCATTTAACATGCATAAACATAGGGAATTGGGGAAAAGATTCATTGGAAATATCCCGCGCGCGCGCGACCGGATCTACACTGTGACCCCCGGCGCGCCCCCCAAAATAATCGTTTGTTTACATGCAGAGCGCCACTACGACAAAATATTGGAAGGTTACAATGTAGGCCGCGGCCTGGCCTCGCACTGTAAACGCACAAAATTGCGGGGCCAACTCGGCCGCGGCCTGGCCCGGGCCTGGCCCGGCCCTGCCTTTTTCTCACTGTAAACGGGGTCTTACTCTATGGTTCAGACATGGTTCAGGACCATTTAAACTTTGCTGAAGAGAGAGTAAAGCTCAAACTCTAAGATAAGAGAAGTGAGAGGTGCCATGTGATTAAATGCTGTGCATGGGGATTCCTTTATTAGAGCCCTTTTTCTTTTCATGTTAAAAGGTAGACCTATACCATTTTCAAGCTTACATTACCGATGAAAATACCGATGAAAAAGACCGATGGAATTTCTTATGTAAACAACGGGGAACTCGCAACTTCCCCTCTGTCGCGTTCATAATGCAGGGGAATTTAATCGCCTTTTGCATTCACCAGCCGGAAGAATTGTTGTTAAAAAAAAGCCACTAGCCTATACTTTCAATAAATTTGTTAGTGATCCGTTTTAAATATTGTTCTGTTCATCATTTGGTTTTATAAATATATGCTTTATAATAAATATATTATTATAACGATGTTCATGAATTGCATTTTTAAAAACCTTTATTTTCATGCAACATACAAGTAAAACGGGGCCCTTTGGTAGATCAGTTGTTTAACTGAAAGGGCAACCCTGTTGAAATAAAGCGTTAATAAATAATAAATAAAACAAATCAATTTATACGTAAACAAAACGTCAACAAAAAACACGTGCACGATACTCGAGGTTCACTTTACACGAGCTAGCTATGGCGCAGCATAATATTATCGCATGCCGTGTTCCGAAAAAAGCGCGCGTTACACTGCTTTAGCCGGAACAAGAACGACCTTTGACCATTTTCATTGGTATTTTTCACCCGAACCATTTCAAGCTGACCGTTTCATCGGAGTGACACCGATAGAAAGAGAATTTCTCCTACTCTAAAGTAGGAGAATTTAATCGCCTATTTCTCTTCTTTTCATCGCCTATTCTATCGGCTTTTTCACCTCTGTAGCATTCATGCTGGCCGTTTCATCGGATGCGTCCGGACGCATCCGATGAAAAAACCCTCAGCTTGAAAGCAACAATAGTCACACTGGTTTGCAAGTTATGTGTAGTTCAGAAATAGCGCATGACCCGTTCAACTTGATGAAAAAGAAAGAAATGAGAAATTAAGAGAAGTGGTTGTTGTAATAAATGATGTCTTTGGGGAATCTTGCATTGAACCCTTTTTCATGTTAAAAAGTAGACCAAGCCACACTGGTTTGAGAGTTAGTTCAGAAATGGTGCATGACCATTTTAACTTTGCTGTACATAAAGAAAGAAATGCTCAAACTCTACAAAGAATAAGAGAAATCAGAAGAAGTAAGAGGTGTAATATTATCAAATGCTGTGCATTGGGAGTCCTTTTTAGAGCCCTTTTCATGTTGAAAACTTAAAAAGTAGAGCAAGCCACACTGGTTTTGAGAGTTAGTTCAGAAATGGTTAATGACCTTGTAACTTTGCTGTAGAGAAAGAAATGCTCAAAGGATAAGAGAAACCAAGAGAAGTGAGAGGTGTGATGTGGTTAAATGGTTTGCAGCAGGGGAGTCTTGCACATTCAAAAGTAGACCGAGTTATACAGGTCTCTGAGGTGATCGAGGACTAGTGCAGGACTGATGATATGTGGATACAAAAGGGACCGTTAAAGGGACTAAGTAACATTGTCCAAATCCACAAGACTTACTATAGAAACACTCTTGTTCTTTCATACCTTCTTCGTATTATCAATAGTAGCATGGAACAGGCTTTAGTTGTTGATTTTCCCTTTACTTAAAAAGATATTTTGATTGAATTGTTCAGATTTTAAATTATCCACTGGAAAGTTATAGCCGTGTCCAAAGTCAGTACAATGAGTTGGCGAATATCACTTTGCATTTTCGTTTAAATTCTCAGTCATATGACATTCATTTACCGTGGAATTTTCACACAACATTCAATATCAAAATCAGTCAACAAAGTTACTAGATCCCTTTAAAGGGACTGTCCCTCTTTTACAAAACGTCTGAACAGTTTCCAGTTGACGGATGGGGATGAATGTAACACACAAAACAAATCAGATCGAACAGCCCTGTAGTTTGGATTCTACGGATAAAAAACGAATGCGTCCCTCCATCAAACTATATATCGGTCAATAAAAGAGTTTAACTGATTTAGCATAATATTACAACAATATTGTACTTATTCTTATAAAGGTATTGTGAAGCCGACATTTGTAAAGGTATGTATGTCACAGAAAAAATCTCAAAAATGAAGAATATGTAATTACATGTAGTCAGTTTAAGCGAGGTTTGGTTATTTTGTTTAATATTCGGTCATGCTATTATTATGTGTGTGCGGGTCACGTAGCTAGCGTGGGTCACGTAGGGGTCATGCATAACGTTGTGGTACTTCGTGGAATCCGTGTACGAACTTCCTCACTGGGTGAATTCACATAAATGCACTATTAACCGTTGGTTGTTGTTTTATTAGTTTTAGGTCTATAACTTCACGAAAAAGATATTTCAAGCCCTAATTTTTTCAGGCATGCTATTAAATGACATTTTCTTTCATATAAGACAATAACCTCGCTACTTTTGAAATTTGGCTTGCAAAAGAGGGAATGTCCCTTTAAAGCAACATGGAAGAGAAATGTAACGCAAAGAATGTAATCAATCACGTGGAGTGTGATATATGTATGGAGTGTGATGTATGGAGTGCTGTGTTCATCTGGGAGTCTGTTGAACCTCTGTCTCATAAAAAAACAAAAGTAGAACAAATTGTATAAATTTGTTGAATTAGTTCAGAATTTATGGTAAAGGACATGTGTACATGAACATCATAGATGTGGATCATGGAATAAAAGATGGAAGTAATGTGTAATATGACTACGATGATAAGAAAATTTTAGAAATCTAGAGTGGTCTGAGGTGTGATGTGATTAAACTGGTCCGTGCAGGGAGTCTTTATGTTAGGCCCTGTTCATACCGGAAACTGAACCAAGTGAAGTTATGCTGCCACGCTTGGTAAGGTAATTTAAAAGGAAAGTGGCAGGATTGTCACCCGTCAAAACAAAAGGTGAAGATTACATTCTTATGTTTAGAGTCTTATAATATGTTAAAGTCTTATGCAGCGAAAAAATTAATATTTTTATTTCGGGGGCTCCATTTTCGGGGGCTACTTTTTCAACTTTCGGGGGCTACAAATTTTCGGGCTCTTTTTCGAATTTCAGGGGCTACTAATAAGCTATAATGATGTAAGTGATCATTTTATAAGCATTTGATCACAATCCAAACAGAAAATCCCACAAAAAATCCCGAAATTTTTTTTTTTTTTTTTTTTTTTCGGGGGCGAATTTTTTTTTTTCGGGGGCGAATTTGCCCGCCGCCCCCGTGTATTTTTTTAGCTGGTCTTATGTTAGGCCCTGTTCATACCAGTAACTGGACCAAGGTGATGAAAGGAATGTGGCAGGATCGCTGTAACGTACTTTTTTATCAAAAACGTACATTTATCAAAACAAAAAATGAAGATTAAATGACCAGTGTGCAGGGTCATGTGTGGTGTCTTTTTTCACCTAGACTTCAGAAACTGCTTTAACTTGATTCTATCCATGCTTTAAAGGGATCTAGTAACTTTGTTGAGATGTGCAAAAACTGATGAATGGTTGATGCAATGTATAATGTTGTTATCTCATATGTCCTCAGGGTATTGTGTGAAAATTTCAGGTCAAATGGACAATGTATGGCCAAGTAATGAGCGAAAATGCAAAGTGATATTGGGTGATATTCACCAACTCACTGCATTCACTTTGTACAGGGATGAAAATCTCGCCCGGAGATTTTCTTATCTAAATACTTCAATCATACATATCTTTGTAATGAAAGGGAAATTTGAAAAACCGAAAGCTGTCCCATGATTTTATTGTTAATACGAAAACAACAAGGTATAAAGGAACCGCTAGAATTACAATTTTATTTTGAGGATTTGGACAATGTTACTAAGTCCCTTTAATGCAGGAAGTTAGACTGATCTACCAAGTGATTGTGAAACCATTCAGGACCAGTATATGAAAGGCTCTTCTAAGTTCTAAAGAATTTAATCCACTCATTCCAATACGAAAAGTACAAGGGGAAAATGTTTCTAATTTCAGTTTATCGGGAACAGTCGAGGTCAAATGTTTGGGTTAGTTGTTAGGACCAAAATTTATAGTTAAGTTATAATTTTCTTTAAATGTACATATTATGTATGTTCTGTACTCTACCAGTTTGTTATCGATCAATTGCCCGAATTAGAGATTTATGCACGGCTTCAGGAAAGGGTTAAATTAGGAAAAGTGGTTTGAAAAGGGGTAAATGGCTCAGTAGCTCTAACCCAGTGGGTGGTGTCTGCTCAGTGATGTCAAACAATTGGGGATCACGATCTGAAAGCCAGAAATAGACTCAAACAAGTAGGGAAAAAATGCAGACGTCAAAATAGTGGAGTTTTAGCTGTCAGCTCATTATGTACATGTATGAAGTTTGTACAATGGACAGAGTTCATATTCAAGTAGGGTGCCAAATCATGTGCTTTCTTATCGGTTCGTGCAGACTTGGAAGTGTGAAATTGATTATATTTTTGTAGATTTAATAACTGGGTGATTTGTTAAAGCGGTATTTGGGGACGTGTAGCTTACAGCTTAGAAGGCGTTTCACATTGTGAACTTTGAGAACATTTAACATTTAATAATAATAATAATCATAAACCAGCATTTGTATCGCGCCATCAATCTAGGAACTATATTCCGAGGTGCATTATTACAGTATTTTAAGATCACATGCAGAAGGGGAAAAAACACAAACCCTTGTAAAAAAAAAGAATGCAAAGCTTTCGGGGTACTATGCACAGAGTTCGTTCCACGATCTAGTAATTTAGTAAAGTGCGAAATCATGCTTTCTGGTCATTACTAAACCACTCAAGACTACAAATGTATTCATGTAGTAGTTGTGGTTTTGCATGTATTCTCCAGAGACCTCGGCTAGAGTGTTTTGGGGGAACCAGTCAGGAACAGGTTAAAGGGATAGTTGAGTTCTGACCAGTAAAGAGAGTGCAGTTTTGGTCAAACTGAATTTTAGTAACCAAAACCTGCACCATTACATTACAAACTTAATAGTTATAACTCCACCATGCTCCAAAGGAATACAAAAATTACAAATGACTAAGTAAAAAGCCTGTTATCATTCAAATAAAGCTGTTAAAACTCAAGAGGGTGCTCTTTAAACACTCATCGGTTTCATCCATTTTAAATGAAATATTATGCATGTGATGTTTTGTTGAAATAGTGATTAGATAGAGTTAATTAACAATTAAAAAAAAACCTCTTTTGTACATTTTTGAAAAGAGGAAGCATTAAAAAAAAAAGTTTTATGACTCAAAATTATTGAATAATTGTGGGGCCCCACAAATATTACAAATGGTTATCTGTATGGATATTTCAGCCATTTCTGAACCGATTTTGATCAAATAAAGTTTATTCTGTCATTAAAATTGTATATGCTTTTGTGAATCTGACACTTAGTTTTCCATTATCTCACAAACAATTTATTTTGTATAGCGCCCTCTATACCAAAACTCAACTATCCCTTTAACCTAAGTACAGGATCGTGCCCAAGATGGATTACACGGGGAGTGTGTGATACAGTCATACGTGTACACACTTACATACATCAAATATCATAGATCTCTAGGGGGTTTGAAGAATGTGCGCACAGACATGGAGGTGTGAAGTTCATTATATATACTGAGATTCAAGTGCTTGTGAAAAGAGACTTTAAAGAGATTGTTGACGACTACTTGTGCCGGAAAATATACATTTATAATATGTTGAAAGTTGAATCTTAAATGAACCTTTTGCCTCCTACATGGAGATTTTTTACAATTTAAACATAGTACACTATGTTCCCCATAGGAAATGTGCACAATATTGTGTTAATATTCAATGGCCTTTTATTGTTAACGACTTGTTGACTAATATTCAAGTTTATGCATGTTCCATGCCCAATTATCTGAAGGCAGCCATTCAACTAACCTGTTCCAAATAAAACACAATCTAATACATGGAATCCATCAACATCAGTCGTTGCTATGCTGGGCAAACCTCAGGCAAGCTTTATGGTTGCCATGAACAACCTTTGTTAATATGCTAGGTAAACCTCAGGCAAGCTTTATGGTTGCCATGAGCAACCTTTGTTAATTATAGAATATGCAGAAATGTGATAATGGTCATCACCATATCAACGTGTAGATAGTTATCTATAGGGCCAGGTCAGCTAGTTCAATGTGTCACACACACTATACCTCAAGTTGAATTATCTTGGCTTAATGCAGTATTTGAACTTTAGATCAGTGTACAATTGCACAGCAATGTAAACACAATGGCCACCAAAGGACCCTTTCCTAGCTATTATTTTCTAAACTGCCTGAAACTGGCCAAAGACTGTTTTGTTGGCTAATCAGCCAAAATCTTCTTATCTCAGAGCATACATGTAGGTCCAAACAGTAGTACCTACATCTCCAACTCCAAAGTGCTGGGTTATCAAAGATGCATAACAAAGAATAAAGTCTTACAGTGGAATTTTTTTATCACACAATGTACATTCTTTCTATGTATGGAGTAGCAATTCCTCTTGTACAGATTAGTACTATAGTATAACATTTAGGATCCAGAATGGGAACATATTCATGACGTTTTTGGATTATTTTACATTTTATAAGCTGGTTATAAACTGTATTCAACAATGTGGCAAGAACTGAGGTGAGTGAGCCAATACATGTTAACTGTGGATTGATTATTCAATGATGCTATTTACGAAGATAGTACAGTACAGCAAAATGTTATCTACTGTAAGAAGTTATACACATCTCCGCACTTGTAATCAACAGTAGAGAATTCTTGATTTTGAGTAAATGGTCCAGCTGACTGGACCATTTATCTTAGTAGATGTGAAAATATTAAGTGAAAAATTAGCTGGAACAGGTTTCAAAAGGCACATGTTTGGGCGTGACTACTGAATGCACTGCCGTACTACCAATAATTTGATTTTGACATTGTCCTGAACTATCATTGTCATAGCCTGTGGGTCACTGTAGGTTACAGGATAGATCACAAATTTTTCATTATTTTTTTTTTCAGGCTTGTTGAATATGTATGATTGTAGAGAATTCAAATTCATTTGTTTAAATTGTGATCATCATTTTATTTTGATTTTTTCTTCCCATTTACATGTATGCATGCAGAATATACAGAATGATGTAAGTTTCATCGGTTAGAAAATTGTTGCAGTGGTACCCTTTATTTATATTTGAAGTCAAAATTTCCCTCCTCACCCAAAATTCCATGAAATTAGTATTTCAGTAGCCGGTGTCGCACACAATTATCTAGATAATTCACCTACATGTGTGACAGGCAGGCTATGAATTATCTAGATAATTGGCCCATGTGCGACATCGACTAGTGTGTGTTGAGCTTTTCGCATTTGGTGTTGAATTTTGTACACAAATTCTACAAAAGTAGATACTGTTCACATCTACTTTGTAAATAGTCATACCACGGTATGACCATTTACAAGTCCGACATGCAATATCAGCTTGGCAACCGGTGTATACTGGATGCCATGCGTTTCTGACATGGGCCTCACACATTATCAGTGCAATGCACGCTGAACAGTACAGTATTGTTATGTGTGTATGTGTGGATACTGTAAACTGTTGAGCTTTTGCACAGTTTTACACAAAAAGAATATATAAATTGTGCGTGTATTTTAACACTTGCTGTGATCTCCCTGTATAACAACATTATATATATTCTGAAATCTTAGAATTCCACAAAAGTATGTTAAGTGTGTGTTTTTGACAAAGTGAAATTCTATGAAAGTAGATAAAACTGTGTGTTGAGGCTTGTGATTTGTGTTATGTATATTCCACAGGTCTGCACAAACTACTGTACTGTTTTTCATTGTTTTATCTGGTGAAAGTCTGTATTATGTATGTGGCAAATACATACATGTAAGAACACACATGAATTCAATAAGTAATGACCACTGAACTGCTAATCGGTAGAAGGAACATGCTCACTCCTAGGTGTGAAGCCTCATGGTCGATTCAGCTTCACAGATCTGTGTTTAGCCTCTGAATGGACTACATGTATGTTCCATCCATTCTTTCCATTTCAGTGGTAAGAGACCAGACGTGTCGTTAATGAGGATGAAAATTGCCCATGACGCCACAGACATACCTGTAGGCATACAGGTTGCTCATTAGAAAGAAAGTGAACAAAAACAAAATGGAAGAAATTAAATAATGAGGTCCAGAGCAGCTAATAATAGCTCCTTGTATTCATTCCTTTTGCTTGGTGTTTGTCATGAATGGGCATGACCTTTTGAAAAACAATCTTGGGATGGCGTTCCGTTCCGTGTAGTGCAGTCAGGTGTACTTAAAATGAAGCTCGCTTTGGCTAATAATGAATGTTGTGGTGCTGCTCTTGTCAAAATGTTGGAAACTGAAAATGCATTTATAAGATAAAGATGTATGTAAAATCACAAAAACCCTTCCTGAAAAATATGAAAGTAGCATCGGCAGAATTTAAATACCTTAATTTGACTTTGTTGATTTTTTTGGGGAAAAATAATGTTGATAAAGTATTAAAATCAATATTAAAAATATACCGCTTACAAATCCCCCACCCTGCTTTAGTGCAAGAAAAGCTCACTAACTGCCCTACCTACATGTAGTTTGCATTGCAATGACATCTAATGAAGATTGTAAAGAACTATGTTAGATTCACAAAGTATTTGCTTATGAAATGTAATGTTCACATCAATCTTGTTCTTGAAAATACCACTCTGTTTGGTGTTAATTAATTGTATTCTCTACTTCTTGTACATCTTGTTCTTATTGTTCTTCTTGTTTTATATTACATTACATTCTTTTTCTTGTACATTTCATCTTGTTAAGTTAACTTCACTTCAGATTGTTCTTGTAAATTTCACATCACATCAGGCCATGAAAAATAAATGGTTGGATTGGCGTAACCCGCCCGACCCTAAAAATACCGCCGACCCTAAAGGTTTTTTCTGATTTTTTTCTGTTTTTTTGTTGTTGATTTAACAAAAAAAACAAAAATTATTTATTTTTATTTTTTTTAATTTTTATTTTGCGATATGTGTTATTTGTGTGTTATATGTGTGTATTTGTGCGAATCCTAAAAAAAAAAACGGAAAAAAACCCCTACCTACCTACAGTATACGTCAAAATAAACTAACCCCCCTAACGCGAGTAACGGTTCCAAAACGTTAATTATATTTCTAACGGTAGGAAAATCTCTAACGCGTTAGGAAGTTCCCTAACGCGTTAGGAAGATTCCTAACGCGTTAGGAAGATCACTAACGCGTTAGGAAGGATTCCTAACGCGTTAGGGAATTCCCTAACGCGTTAGAAATTTTCCGAATGCGCCAGGAATGTCACAAACGTTAGTTACAGTTGAAAGCAAAATGTTTCTGGTGAATAATGTATAGAATAATCGCGAAATAACGAGCACGAATATTCATCATTATTTACGATAGAACATGCAACATTGATAAACTGAAACCTCGTAAATATATTCTTAAAATAAGCGAGAGAAGTTACGCTATGCGCCGTGAGAATATAATGAGTAGAATATCTGAAACATAAACATTATCTTGAAATACGAGCACGCATTCTCAACATTATTGTCGATAACACCTTGCCGAATAAAACTGAAACCTCGTAATTATCTTATCAAAATTAGCGAGAGATGTTACGATATGCGGCTTGAGAAAAACATGACTCAAATATCTGAAACTTTGTAATTATCTTCTCAAAATTAGCGAGAGATGTTACGACATGCGCCTTGAGAAAAACATGAATGAAATATAACTTAAACATAGTAATTGTCGCCTCAGAAAACGAGCACGGATAGTCGATAAATCATAAGACATTGCCATATTAAACTGAAACCTCGTAATTATCATCTCAATATTAGCGAGAGATGTTACGATATGCGGCTTGCGAAAAACATGACTCAAATATCTGAAACTTTGTAATTGTCTTCTCAAAATTAGCGAGAGATGTTACGACATGCGCCTTGAGAAAAACATGAATGAAATATAACTTAAACATAGTAATTATCGCCTCAGAAAACGAGCACGGATAGTCGATAAATCATAAGACATTGCCATATTAAACTGAAACCTCGTAATTATCATCTCCATATTAGCAAGAGATGTTACGATATGCGGCTTGAGAAAAACATGACTCAAATATCTGAAACTTTGTAATTATCTTCTCAAAATTAGCGAGAGATGTTACGACATGCGCCTTGAGAAAAACATGAATGAAATATAACTTAAACATAGTAATTATCGCCTCAGAAAACGAGCACGGATAGTCGATAAATCATAAGACATTGCCATATTAAACTGAAACCTCGTAATTATCATCTCCATATTAGCGAGAGATGTTACGATATGCGGCTTGAGAAAAACATGACTCAAATATCTGAAACTTTGTAATTATCTTCTCAAAATTAGCGAGGGATGTTACGACATGCGCCTTGAGAAAAACATGAATGAAATATAACTTAAACATAGTAATTATCGCCTCAGAAAACGAGCACGGATAGTCGATAAATCATAAGACATTGCCATATTAAACTGAAACCTCGTAATTCTCATCTCAATATTAGCGAGAGATGTTACGATATGCGGCTTGAGAAAAACATGAATTAAATAGAACTTAAACATAGTAATTATCGCCTCAGAAAACGAGCGCGGATAGTCGATAAATCATAAGACATTAAGCTAAAACCTCGTAATTAGCTTCTCAAAATTAGCGAGAGATGTTACGATATGCGGCTTGAGAAAAACATGACTCAAATATCTGAAACTTTGTAATTATCTTCTCAAAATTAGCGAGAGATGTTACGACATGCGCCTTGAGAAAAACATGAATGAAATATAACTTAAACATAGTAATTATCGCCTCAGAAAACGAGCACGGATAGTCGATAAATCATAAGACATTGCCATATTAAACTGAAACCTCGTAATTATCATCTCAATATTAGCGAGAGATGTTACGATATGCGGCTTGCGAAAAACATGACTCAAATATCTGAAACTTTGTAATTATCTTCTCAAAATTAGCGAGAGATGTTACGACATGCGCCTTGAGAAAAACATGAATGAAATATAACTTAAACATAGTAATTATCGCCTCAGAAAACGAGCACGGATAGTCGATAAATCATAAGACATTGCCATATTAAACTGAAACCTCGTAATTATCATCTCCATATTAGCAAGAGATGTTACGATATGCGGCTTGAGAAAAACATGACTCAAATATCTGAAACTTTGTAATTATCTTCTCAAAATTAGCGAGAGATGTTACGACATGCGCCTTGAGAAAAACATGAATGAAATATAACTTAAACATAGTAATTATCGCCTCAGAAAACGAGCACGGATAGTCGATAAATCATAAGACATTGCCATATTAAACTGAAACCTCGTAATTATCATCTCCATATTAGCGAGAGATGTTACGATATGCGGCTTGAGAAAAACATGACTCAAATATCTGAAACTTTGTAATTATCTTCTCAAAATTAGCGAGGGATGTTACGACATGCGCCTTGAGAAAAACATGAATGAAATATAACTTAAACATAGTAATTATCGCCTCAGAAAACGAGCACGGATAGTCGATAAATCATAAGACATTGCCATATTAAACTGAAACCTCGTAATTCTCATCTCAATATTAGCGAGAGATGTTACGATATGCGGCTTGAGAAAAACATGAATTAAATAGAACTTAAACATAGTAATTATCGCCTCAGAAAACGAGCGCGGATAGTCGATAAATCATAAGACATTAAGCTAAAACCTCGTAATTAGCTTCTCAAAATTAGCGAGAGATGTTACGATATGCGGCTTGAGAAAAACATGACTCAAATATCTGAAACTTTGTAATTATCTTCTCAAAATTAGCGAGAGATGTTACGACATGCGCCTTGAGAAAAACATGAATGAAATATAACTTAAACATAGTAATTATCGCCTCAGAAAACGAGCACGGATAGTCGATAAATCATAAGACATTGCCATATTAAACTGAAACCTCGTAATTATCATCTCCATATTAGCGAGAGATGTTACGATATGCGGCTTGAGAAAAACATGACTCAAATATCTGAAACTTTGTAATTATCTTCTCAAAATTAGCGAGGGATGTTACGACATGCGCCTTGAGAAAAACATGAATGAAATATAACTTAAACATAGTAATTATCGCCTCAGAAAACGAGCACGGATAGTCGATAAATCATAAGACATTAAGCTAAAACCTCGTAATTAGCTTCTCAAAATTAGCGAGAGATGTTACGATATGCGGCTTGAGAAAAACATGACTCAAATATCTGAAACTTTGTAATTATCTTCTCAAAATTAGCGAGAGATGTTACGACATGCGCCTTGAGAAAAACATGAATGAAATATAACTTAAACATAGTAATTATCGCCTCAGAAAACGAGCACGGATAGTCGATAAATCATAAGACATTGCCATATTAAACTGAAACCTCGTAATTATCATCTCCATATTAGCGAGAGATGTTACGATATGCGGCTTGAGAAAAACATGACTCAAATATCTGAAACTTTGTAATTATCTTCTCAAAATTAGCGAGGGATGTTACGACATGCGCCTTGAGAAAAACATGAATGAAATATAACTTAAACATAGTAATTATCGCCTCAGAAAACGAGCACGGATAGTCGATAAATCATAAGACATTGCCATATTAAACTGAAACCTCGTAATTCTCATCTCCATATTAGCGAGAGATGTTACGATATGCGGCTTGAGAAAAACATGACTCAAATATCTGAAACTTTGTAATTATCTTCTCAAAATTAGCGAGGGATGTTACGACATGCGCCTTGAGAAAAACATGAATGAAATATAACTTAAACATAGTAATTATCGCCTCAGAAAACGAGCACGGATAGTCGATAAATCATAAGACATTGCCATATTAAACTGAAACCTCGTAATTCTCATCTCAATATTAGCGAGAGATGTTACGATATGCGGCTTGAGAAAAACATGAATTAAATAGAACTTAAACATAGTAATTATCGCCTCAGAAAACGAGCGCGGATAGTCGATAAATCATAAGACATTAAGCTAAAACCTCGTAATTAGCTTCTCAAAATTAGCGAGAGATGTTACGATATGCGGCTTGAGAAAAACATGACTCAAATATCTGAAACTTTGTAATTATCTTCTCAAAATTAGCGAGAGATGTTACGACATGCGCCTTGAGAAAAACATGAATGAAATATAACTTAAACATAGTAATTATCGCCTCAGAAAACGAGCACGGATAGTCGATAAATCATAAGACATTGCCATATTAAACTGAAACCTCGTAATTATCATCTCCATATTAGCGAGAGATGTTACGATATGCGGCTTGAGAAAAACATGACTCAAATATCTGAAACTTTGTAATTATCTTCTCAAAATTAGCGAGGGATGTTACGACATGCGCCTTGAGAAAAACATGAATGAAATATAACTTAAACATAGTAATTATCGCCTCAGAAAACGAGCACGGATAGTCGATAAATCATAAGACATTGCCATATTAAACTGAAACCTCGTAATTATCATCTCCATATTAGCGAGAGATGTTACGATATGCGGCTTGAGAAAAACATGACTCAAATATCTGAAACTTTGTAATTATCTTCTCAAAATTAGCGAGGGATGTTACGACATGCGCCTTGAGAAAAACATGAATGAAATATAACTTAAACATAGTAATTATCGCCTCAGAAAACGAGCACGGATAGTCGATAAATCATAAGACATTGCCATATTAAACTGAAACCTCGTAATTCTCATCTCAATATTAGCGAGAGATGTTACGATATGCGGCTTGAGAAAAACATGAATTAAATAGAACTTAAACATAGTAATTATCGCCTCAGAAAACGAGCGCGGATAGTCGATAAATCATAAGACATTAAGCTAAAACCTCGTAATTAGCTTCTCAAAATTAGCGAGAGATGTTACGATATGCGGCTTGAGAAAAACATGACTCAAATATCTGAAACTTTGTAATTATCTTCTCAAAATTAGCGAGAGATGTTACGACATGCGCCTTGAGAAAAACATGAATGAAATATAACTTAAACATAGTAATTATCGCCTCAGAAAACGAGCACGGATAGTCGATAAATCATAAGACATTGCCATATTAAACTGAAACCTCGTAATTATCATCTCCATATTAGCGAGAGATGTTACGATATGCGGCTTGAGAAAAACATGACTCAAATATCTGAAACTTTGTAATTATCTTCTCAAAATTAGCGAGGGATGTTACGACATGCGCCTTGAGAAAAACATGAATGAAATAGAACTTAAACATAGTAATTATCGCCTCAGAAAACGAGCGCGGATAGTCGATAAATCATAAGACATTAAGCTAAAACCTCGTAATTAGCTTCTCAAAATTAGCGAGAGATGTTACGATATGCGGCTTGAGAAAAACATGACTCAAATATCTGAAACTTTGTAATTATCTTCTCAAAATTAGCGAGAGATGTTACGACATGCGCCTTGAGAAAAACATGAATGAAATATAACTTAAACATAGTAATTATCGCCTCAGAAAACGAGCACGGATAGTCGATAAATCATAAGACATTGCCATATTAAACTGAAACCTCGTAATTATCATCTCCATATTAGCGAGAGATGTTACGATATGCGGCTTGAGAAAAACATGACTCAAATATCTGAAACTTTGTAATTATCTTCTCAAAATTAGCGAGGGATGTTACGACATGCGCCTTGAGAAAAACATGAATGAAATATAACTTAAACATAGTAATTATCGCCTCAGAAAACGAGCACGGATAGTCGATAAATCATAAGACATTGCCATATTAAACTGAAACCTCGTAATTATCATCTCCATATTAGCGAGAGATGTTACGATATGCGGCTTGAGAAAAACATGACTCAAATATCTGAAACTTTGTAATTATCTTCTCAAAATTAGCGAGGGATGTTACGACATGCGCCTTGAGAAAAACATGAATGAAATATAACTTAAACATAGTAATTATCGCCTCAGAAAACGAGCACGGATAGTCGATAAATCATAAGACATTGCCATATTAAACTGAAACCTCGTAATTATCATCTCCATATTAGCGAGAGATGTTACGATATGCGGCTTGAGAAAAACATGACTCAAATATCTGAAACTTTGTAATTATCTTCTCAAAATTAGCGAGGGATGTTACGACATGCGCCTTGAGAAAAACATGAATGAAATATAACTTAAACATAGTAATTATCGCCTCAGAAAACGAGCACGGATAGTCGATAAATCATAAGACATTGCCATATTAAACTGAAACCTCGTAATTCTCATCTCAATATTAGCGAGAGATGTTACGATATGCGGCTTGAGAAAAACATGAATTAAATAGAACTTAAACATAGTAATTATCGCCTCAGAAAACGAGCGCGGATAGTCGATAAATCATAAGACATTAAGCTAAAACCTCGTAATTAGCTTCTCAAAATTAGCGAGAGATGTTACGATATGCGGCTTGAGAAAAACATGACTCAAATATCTGAAACTTTGTAATTATCTTCTCAAAATTAGCGAGAGATGTTACGACATGCGCCTTGAGAAAAACATGAATGAAATATAACTTAAACATAGTAATTATCGCCTCAGAAAACGAGCACGGATAGTCGATAAATCATAAGACATTGCCATATTAAACTGAAACCTCGTAATTATCATCTCCATATTAGCGAGAGATGTTACGATATGCGGCTTGAGAAAAACATGACTCAAATATCTGAAACTTTGTAATTATCTTCTCAAAATTAGCGAGGGATGTTACGACATGCGCCTTGAGAAAAACATGAATGAAATATAACTTAAACATAGTAATTATCGCCTCAGAAAACGAGCACGGATAGTCGATAAATCATAAGACATTGCCATATTAAACTGAAACCTCGTAATTCTCATCTCAATATTAGCGAGAGATGTTACGATATGCGGCTTGAGAAAAACATGACTCGAATATCTGAAACTTTGTAATTATCATCTCAAAATAAGCGAGAGATATTACGATATGCGCCATGAGTGAAGCCACGATTTTATTGAGAAACAGTGACTATTGGCTTGTGAGGCTTGCGTGTTAATCAACATGCGCGAGCTAGCGCTAGTCTTGGCTTTCCAGCGTGCTTTCACGAGCTTTTAAGGAAAACTGACGGTTAGTGACCTAAAAAACACGCATGCGGCTTCATGAATGTTCAGGGTACTGGCGTGCCCATATACGGTATAATGTCCAGCCAAACTAAAGAACAAGAAGAAGAGGAAGTCGGAAAAGAGAGAGAGAGAAAGAGAGCTTTGTGTTAGCATGGTTTTGACAATAAACAGGTTGTTTACATGACCATGATGACAGGGGCATTGTGGTATGTGTCATTGGAACATCGAAAGGGAGGAAATAAGAGAGTGTGGATACTTTCACACGTACTACAATTATTAATCTAAACTAGGGTCAGTTTTACACCTTAAAGGGATCTAGTAACTTTGTTGACATGTGCAAAAAGTGATGAATGGGTGATGAAATGTATATTGTTGTTATCTCATATGTCCACAGGGTATTGTGTGAAAATTTCAAGTCAAATGGACATTGCATGGCCAAGTTATGAGTAAAAATGCAAAGTGATATAAACTAACTCACTGCACTCACTTTGTACACGGTAAGAAAAACTCCGGGGCAGTTTTTAATATCTGAATACTTTGATCGTACATATCTTTTTAACGAAAGGGAAATTTGAAAAACCGAAACCTGTCCCATGATTTTATTGTTAATACGAATACAACAAGATATTAGGGAACCGCTAGAATGAACATTTTATTTTGAGGATTTGGACAATGTTACTAATTCCCTTTAAGAAGTGATCACATAGGACACGACTCCCCACGACTAGACACACAAAATAATGCAGTACGCATTGGTACAAATCTATAGCAAGCCGTTTTAACATTTATTCCTATTTCTTAATATCAATAATTGGATTATTGATATCAGTTTATTTCTTGATATCAGGAATTACCAATACAGAAAAGTATTTCTTGATATAAAGAATTCGATTTCTTGATATAAATAATTCGATTTCTTGATATCAAGAAGTATGAATAAATGTTAAAAACGGCTTGCCATAGATTTGTACCAATGCGTACTGCATTCGTGGGTCTATTCGTGGGGAGTCGTGTCCTATGTGACCACTCCTTTACACGATACATGTGTTTTCCCCTGCCTTTGATAAACCGCCGTGCATTTATAATCCCCAAATCCCCCGAGGAGAACAATGCAACGCGATGCACTTATCTGGCCCCGAGTACCACGACCACCGCCCGTCAATCATGATTAATATGGCCTCTTTTGTTCATCTATTCCTAGCGAAATTAGGAGGAACAATCCATCGTTACTTGGTATAACCCACCTATTTTCTCCATGACCATGCCTGTATACTTATGTAATTTGAAGTATTTTTTTCTCTTTCGCATCCAGGACATGGCACAGACAAAAATGCCTTAAAGTTCAGTAATGGTTGCATCAATTTATTTGTTACATGCATGTTCCTGATTTATATTGTTCGTGTTAATTACTATTTCTGGTACATCAACAACGTTGTTTATTATGGGCGGCGATCTGTCATCGATATCCATTCATCGGGGGGGGGGGGGGGGGGGGGGAGGGGAATCTGTTCATTCACGAAAGTGTGTAGTAATCTGCGTGTGTCTTTCGATTACTATACGTTAACTCCTTAGCCACACACAACTTCGCACTCAAAATCACGGAACGATGCAATATCGTACTTTTCGGAAAACATTGCTAAAACTTCTCCTTTCTCCTCTCTTCCGGGCTTTATATTTCTTGAAAAAAATCCAAATATACATACAGTACCCGATTGAAGCCGACAAAGTGCCCTTCATGCCGATATAACCCTAAGTTTGTGTAGCTCAAAGAGAACGGACAAAAAATGCCATGAAGTTTTAAAAGCTACGATTACATCATTTTTCCGTAATCTGCACCCAACTTAGGTTGGTAAGTATGAAAATATACAGTCTGCTTAATCAGAAAATGTATTGGTTGTCGATATTTTATCAAATTTGAAGACCGGAAAATACAATTAGTAAGGCCCGATCGAATTTGATCTCCGCCGTGAGCTGGCTTTGTGCGGATCTAGGACCGCTCGGTTACGTTTGGCATCGGACCTATGGGCAACTACATTTCTAACGTAGGGGTGTTCATGTTATCTATCGCGGAAAACGCGAACATATTTCAAAATTGTCCGCAAATCAAGGGTCTTTGACGTAATTTAATTAATTGGTAGTCATAGAAATAAATATTTGAAACTATATTTCAAAGCTCCGATGTAAAATAATGTAAAAAACAACCCCAAAATAAAGTACAATTATTACCTAATGTCCAAGAAGTTATGGTACATTCCGGACCAACATTTGTAAACAGTATGATTTTGACAGAATATTATCGATTCAAACTTGGTATTTTTTTAGTTTGCGAGTATTTTGTAGGACTAAGCCATCAGGGTACGTATTCAACTTGTAATCAGACTATTTTCCAATGTATGAACATCGCAAATAATACGATTTTAGGGGCTAAAACTCGATAATAGTTTCGGTTTCGACGTGATCACCGTCTCGAAAATCCCAGTCCCGTACGTACATTATTGCGTCGGTTAACTCCACTGTCTTACGAATGTGAATTTTTCGGCTATTTCTTCTTCTTTTTCTTTGTTCAATTGAGTGTAGCTTTAGACTGGAATATTACGCATTTACTGGATAATAAAGAAATGCTTAGGGCTTGACTATTTATTTTTCTTGTCCCTGATACTATTTTTTTAATAAATCGTATGCAGAAAAAGTTAATACATAATGTCTTCCTTTTATTGGCGTTGCCATGCTACGCAACTGAAGTATAGATTTGTATCGCAAGTTTGCGTCATGAATATTGACTTTTGAACTGTGTCAGTCACGCTGACTTGCAAACAAGTTGTGTATAATTCTTCAAAATATGGTTTAGAAAACTTGAGATGGGTTTTTTGTTTGTACTTTGTTCATAAAATTTAGATCGCCTTTGTTATTTTTCTTATAAAAAATAAATTTGTTCTGATTTTATTAATCTTTAGATGTTGGACACTGAGCCTGCGAACATGAAGATTATGAGGCAGAGCAGAGGAAATGTTAATCAGAAACAGATATTTTTGATGCAACACGTAAGAGAAGAAACAAATCGACAATAAATAATAGTCTTTAAGGACATCCCATTGATCTGTCATGAAGAGAGACGATGCACCTCCCCTCTTTTCATTTGATGGGAAACAACCAAAATATCAAAACAAATGTATTGCAATTTAATCAAGCATGTCAAAACTATTTCAACAAATAAACAATCTGTTATAAAAGTTCAGTAAAATAATTCTTAAGAATGATGAATATAAAACTAGATTTTGAAGTGGGGGGTAAATCAAAGCAACAATTGCAATTAAATAAGAAAAGAATTATAAAGTAAAACAAGAACTAGTAAATATGCAACAGTGAATAAGAAAATGAACAATCGAAAAAAAAAATCAAGGAAAACATTGACACAATCCTTGTTATTATTAAACATTAAAATAGATGTAACAAAAAGGTCATAAAAAGATGACGAAAACATGCATACAGAAAAATTGTTGAATTAAATTTGACGGTCTTATACTTTTGACGGTTTATATTATATAAGATTTCTGTTTGTGTGGGTTGGGTTTCTTCTGTGTGTGTGTGTGTGTGTTCATGTGTCACTGCCACTATAAATAAGTATACTCCTGTGTGAATGTTGTTGAAGTCTGATAATCATAATGAAATTAAGAAGACAAAACCGTTTGAAATGTGATTAAATAGATAGATAGATCGGTTTTTATTGAACAAAATTAACAAGACTGTAGTCCGAGGACTAAAATGCCTTGCGTACATGAACATATGAACATACATGAATAAATAAATTACAACACAATAAAAATATTATTTTACATCAAAATACAACAAAATAATATATATTTATGAATTGTTAGTTGAGACCAAACAATAACTAAAAAAAACAATATAAAACAAAGAAAAGCAATTTAAATCAAAGAAAAAAACAATTTAAATCAAAGAAAAAAACAATTTAAATCAAAGAAAAAAACAATAAAGAACAAAAGAAATACATTCAAACCACTTGTTCTTTAGTCATATTAACTCGATTACCTGTTTGATATCCAAGAAGTAAAAGAAAAAATAATACATGATTTATAAAACATTATTTTGTGTATGTTACGCAAAAACAATACAATACAAAGAAAAACATAAGATGGCTAACTATTTAGTAATCAATTACATAATATACTTAAATCTATGATAGTAGACTACTTGGTTGGCAAAACTGAGTGCATTTGGCCCGTTCCATTCATGAGATATGAACATTTATGTTTATTACATTTATGTTTATTACGCATACATTTGCATATTTAATATTTTAAAAATATGTATAGCAATCAGAACTGTTCTGCCAACATCCATGCAAAATTTCATTGTAATTAGAATCTGCATCCCAGAGATATTCACATATGTTTCAAACATGCTTATGCCAAATCCCTATGCAAAGAGTACCCAAACGGTGCTATCTCTAAAACAATAGAAATACAAGATTTGTTTTCACATACGGCTTGGATGAGCGTATGTCCCTCCGTCGACAAATTACAATAAAACATCGACTTTGAAGTTGATTTTCAATCCTCAAATGGACAAGAAATAGAATCCGAAATAGTAAGTATGAATAAATGATGTTCCTTTGTTTCTATATGTTAGTCTAGTCTTCTAAATGTATAAAATAGCCGGCGAAAGTGAGATTTAAATAACTTATTTCAACGTCGTTTCAGCTGTATATAACAACTCTATATGCTTTTCCCTCATCTAGATGCTGAACAGGCGTTGATGAGTATTACCATAGAACTAGAACGTCAAATTCACCGATGCCAGTTGGTGCCTATTCAACACGATAAATCTGCTCCGACCGACCGGGCCCAAGCCTAGCCTGATTAAAACCAGTCCGATCGGGTCGAGTCGGCTCTGTCTGCGCCGGGCTTAAGACCTCTCAAAAAATGAAAAAAATGCATAATTGAAAATGCGGTTTGGTTTCCTTATAAGCGATCTATTTCGCAAAAGACGTGATTGATTTGCACTAAATAATTGTTTTCTACTGAAATCTGTCCTCTTGGTTCGAACAATTTATTCTAAAATATGAGTTATCAAACCGATCCCCCGAACGTACATACTACCGTTCGAAATTGCCTAGCCTCAGTGAGACCACAGCCCCATGTATAGGGTTTTGTGTTATCTAGGAATGTGTGACCCGATATTCGTTGTTTTCCTGTCTGTGTTCTTTCGTTATTTTGTTTGGTATACATTGTAAATTGCTATTTTGGTTGTGATGTTCCCAACAATTTGTTTGCATTCAGTTTAATGATTTTTTTCTGACATATGTCAAGAACTTTTTATTAAAAAAGTGTTGTAATGTTGACATTAATTCACACTGGTCACATATTCAAACAATATAACACTAACAAGTATTAAACAGCCACGCCCACAAAGGACACTTTGTTTTTAATTTAGTTCATCTGATCATCGCAACAAGATCTACTTTACTTTCTTATTGTGTGAGTACAATTTCAAGAAATTGTTACCATTTTTAAGTCTAAAACTCGAAATGTTTTAGAGTGCCAATGTGGGGGACTCTCAAGCATAAATTTACATTATTTCACTGAAGCTTTTGCAAATTGAATCATTCTGTATCGCAACTGTTTTCTTTAAATCTTATTAATTTCATTCAATGTCTTTGTTGAAATTGACATATGAGCTGATGATATAATAGAAGATAACTTTTAGAGAATATTCTGATTATACCAACATTATAAACGTGGGGCGTTTCTTTCTCATTGTAATTTATTCTATATGATAGCTCTTGTCAGACAGACTTTGGATCTTGCCTAGCAGCCACTTCATCACGAAGGTGTGGTCGTTGAAGCACCTGGAGAAGCAGTGCTGGTTGAAGATTCGTTACCATGTTATAACATCAGACCACGGTCCAGATGAGGCAAATTCAAATTTGTTCCCGTTCATATGTTTATATGTATTTCTCAAGAAAGATAAAGTTCCAATGCATAGGAACACAGACACAAAATAACGCAATCGTACACACATGCAAACAACCACTTATGTACCTTGTATGTACACAAAGTATACAATCACATACATACATTTTCCAAAAAAAAAACACTTCATTTTTTTTAAACACGTGTGATGTGAAGGAAAAACAAATAATGCTTGCCATACTCACTATTTTAAATGTAGTATTTGTGTATGGTAATGAGAAGTATATTGCAATCAACATTAACACTAAAATGAAAATCTCAGAAAACAACGTTATTGTAGATGATATATCTTTCACAAAAGTTTAATATCACAGATTAATGCAAACAAAAGTTGTGAATATTGTCTTAGGTCTAACGTAAAGATACATACAAAAAATCCAAATGACAACTCTAAACTAATCGAGCTTAACATGATCTGGCTTTGAATAACCAAAACAAATTGAGGTGGGATACTACATGTATGTACATTTAAATCCTCAATAATATAACACATTGGATACATCATACCAATTATCTAGATTTTAAAAAACAGTTAATGTTTGTTTCTATTATCGAAAAAGTGAAATGCAACTCGATTTATGATCAAACATGACAAAAAATGCATGTACAGTAATAGACACATTAACATATTCATCTACATAAATCTCAATTACATCACATGAAAAATGCTTCAGTTCATTACAGCCACCTCTCTGGCCGCTCACCATGTACCATGAACAAGGAATAATGGCAGAGTAACGGCTTAGTACATGTACAAATGGCTAAATTTGAATGACATGTTTCAATAAATTAAACATGAAGGGTTGCGTGATTGCCCAAACTATTATGTTCATGGTAGAGTAAGACCAAAGACAAAGCATGGATAGCAGTGACAGCCAGACAAGGTACATCACTCAGATTGCTGATCGACCATTTTTAAGTCGCATGTACCTTGTTTGGCTGTCAACGGCAGTAACAGCTGACCTCCATGCCTTGTCTCGGTGTGATCTAGGTACAGGACACACAGAGAACAGGTGATCTTTGAGAACTTTGACTTTTGCAGGGTCCAGGGGCACTCCCTTCTTTCCAGACAGGCAACCCTGCATCCTTTCTTCAACCGTGAATACTGCAGATGCCAGTTTCCTTGCTACCACTTTCAGATCATCTGCGTTGATCCGACAAACCGCCAATAGTTCGGCGGTGATGCCTTGTCCTTGCTGTTGTCCTCCATTTATGTTGATGGGTCGGAGAGGGGGCCGGATGGCTGTGGGTCGATGTGGCGTATTGGTGCTGGAGCTGGTGCTAGAGCTGGCGCTGGAGCAGGTGCTAGAGCTGGCGCTGGAGCAGGTGCTAGAGCTGGCGCTGGAGCAGGTGCTAGCGCTGGAACTGGTCCTGATGCTGGTGCTGGTCATGATGCTGGTGCTGGAGCTGGCGCTAGTCCCGATACTTGGTGTGGTAGGACACTGAGTAGAAATGACCTCGGCCATCTTCCGCTCCATTGAAGCCATTCGAACTTCGAGGAGACTTAGGCGCTCGGCACTCCCTCTATTTTCCCTCTCGAGATCTGCGTTCCTTTCCAGCAGCCGTACGTTTTGAGCCATGACGAACTCCTCCCCTACGGCTGCTGGAAGCTGGAAGGTTGGCGCCTTCTCCAACACCCTCACCTGGCTTCTCAAAGAATCAGCGGCCAGCACAGCCTCGTCATCATCTAGGGCGACCAGCAACCCAGCAGGGATTTCTATTATGTCTGGTGCGGTCGCTTCATCCAGGACGGTGGCAAGCTGCATAGATGGAAAAAAAAACAAAGGGGGAATTTAATAATTTAGGTTTTCACGAACTTCATTGCTACAATAGATATATATACTTGTTCTAAATTATCATACAGTCTCATATTCACACAGATCCCCCCTTTGTTAAAATTTTTAAATGTATTGTGCCCCCAGCCCCCTCCTTTATTACTATAGGGTCGCAGGTCAGAGCTGGTTTTTAGCACATGAAGAGGATATTTAAAGAAAATTTCAAATTATCCAATGGATCGTAAGAACCGCGTACAAAATTAATGCAATGAGTTGCTGATCGTGACTTTGCATTTGTGCTTGTTTCTCGTCCATATAAAGTCCATTTAACTTGAAATGTTCACACAACATTTTGAAGCCATTTCAGATAACAATAATAATAAATATTGTATCAACCACTCAACACTTTAAGCAAAGTTACTAGATCCCTATTTTTATCCTATGCTATTATAAGAAAAGCTGAGATGGAAGAGGCAAAGAAGGAGGAGAGGTGGATGAACGTGTGATGGTGGAGAGAAATAGAAGAGAAAATAAAACCAATATTGACAGATTTTAGGAAGCAGAGAGAGAGATCGAAATCAGATAGTATTAGATATATTTTTTTAAATGCTTCCTCTTTTCATGTGCTTTAGATTTGCACTGTGCAGCTTTAAACGAATTGCCTTTTACGTAGTTCTATTTTTGTTTACCTTCTTTTGGACATGTGTTCTGACTCCCTGTTGTCGTGGAGCTCGTCTTGGGGGTTGGCGTGGGGCTTGGCGTGGAGCTTGTGGTGGATCTTGTGGTGGAAAGGCTGGCGGCAGAGCCTGAATGAAAGAAGACAAATACATTAGTTATTTCACATATTTTGAGATGGTTACACTGTGGTGAAAGGTTGGAAGCAGAGTCTGAAAGTCTAACAGGGGACATCAATGAAACAATGTGTATGTTTGAGATAGTTAGCACCATAGCACCGTGGTGGAGCTGCCACCAGAGCCTGAAAAGGAATAAACATGGTTGTGTCGTGTCCAAAATGTACTAACTGGCATAGCCATTTTCTTGATGAAACCATATTTTAAGCACCTTCCGAATAACGTAGTTTCACTAATAGGAATAATTATTTGACCTTTAACATTTAAAAAAATTAATATATTAGTGAACCTGTTCATAGACTTCATATAGATTATTTTATATTATATTTGAACATACTGAAACAATGAGCGATTCGATAAAGCGATAAATTAAATTATCACATATGGATACTTACAAGCTCGTCACCATCCTCCTCGACCATGTCATCGTCCTCAACCATGTCGTCCTCCTGGACCATGTCATCCTCCTCGACCATGTCGGCTTGGCCACCCTCACCATCCTCTCGCGTGTCCTCGTGTCCTCCCTCTGGCTCGTCTATCTTCTCTGCCAGATGTTCATATCGCAGCTTCCGTCCATGGTGCTCTTCCGTGGTGATCTGTGAAGAGGGAAGAGAACAAAAAAAAACAATTATTAAACTCCATCCCTACAAAATGCTAATAATACAACATTCACATTGTGCGCTCAGTCGTGTTGAGCTGAAAAAGAAAATATAACACTTAGTGGCACAGCAACAGGGGAGGGGGGTGGCGAGGGGCATGTGCTGCCCCCATCGAAACAAAAAATACAAGAGCCCCCCCCCCCCCCCTTCCAAAAAAATAAATAAATAAATACTAATAATGTAAATGATAATAATAATACCTCGTTACTTTTGAATTGGGCCATTTTGTCTTTAATCTGTGCCAATATTGTGACATCTTAAAACAATAATCGGTTATGAAATTATAGGCAATTGCTAAGTTATTGGTGAAGTGACTTTGTGTGTTCGGTTTATAACCTATATATTGATATACTGTATATTCAGAATCATTTCACTTTAACATTTCTGTTATTAATGTTATTTCTAGCTCATATATTTGCATTGTTGTAAGCCCAAAAAGTGGACTGAAAAATGATTATTTTATCATTAGTGAAAACAAAATCAGTTATGTCTTAATAAGATTATAAATGGAACAAATATAATTACCTCACAATGAAACGGATCATTGGTCTCGACATGTACCACCTCTCCTCTTGCACCATCTATCGTCAGGATCTGTACTGCGTCTCCACTCTGAAGATGGCCAGGCTGTATCGTCGGCCAAGAAGTCGGCAACAACTTCACATGCCGTTTGGTGACCGGTTCTCTCACCTCATCAGGGGCAACAAATGACGTTCCCCCGTAGTTTGTCCATCTGCACAAGACATAAAATTGAACATGATTAGCCGCATTACACAAGACACTAAAGTTGCGAGGTTATTGTCTTACTGAAAGCGCTCGAAATTAACTTTTTTTTGCTGGTGGCCCGGTCGGGCCAGTAAAATTAGTATTTTTCCAATTTTAGTGGCCCGAAACCAAAATCTACTGGCCCGAAGAAAATCAAGAAAAACAAGAAAAAAGGAGAAAATTCATAGCACATTCAAAACTGTGGAAAAGTGGGAAATTCACTGTATACAAATTTGACCTCAACATTCGGTGTAAATGTCATGTGAAAATCTCAGACAAATAACATGTTTTTAAATTGTGGTATTTTAAGCTAATAATTTGAAGTCAAAAAGCCCAATTCTTTGTAAACACCGGCTGCAAACTTGACAAGTCACCGATCATACTGCACTGTATCCGATTTCGAATACGGTGAACATAATTTGTTGAGTTTGACATGCATGACAAATGTGATTGATAAAAGAAATTTGTACTTATATATCAGTCTTTTAATCTCACAATTCCGTAGAATATTGTTTTGAAACCTGTCCTGAATGACACATTTTTCAAATTGTGGTGCTATATTTGTAAAACAGTTAGTCAAACATTTATAAATTCTTCGTAAACTTACGGACACAGACAAGACGAAACCCGACAAGACGTAGACAATGCAGACACAACATGAACATGGGCTATGTTAAATTTTACATGCGAACCAAATTTGATCGATTATTAAAATATCCTCTCACATTTCAGACTTTTAACCTCACTTTTCGATGGATTATTGTTTATAAACCTCACAAAAATTAAATATTTTCAAATTGTGGGTTTCTGTTGTTGAAATTTTGGTGTCAAACATTGATGAATTGATCGTAAACATTCTCGATCTCACTGCCGAAGACTGACAGTTGCCGAAGCACATATTCCATATTGGAATGCTCCATTCACCCAACGGGGGTGTGGGAATAAACAGAATGGAAAACAACACAAATTAAACTTTTACAAATCGGACATTTCTCTAAATTTATTTCCGCAAGTACTATACTGTGAAAGAATAGCATGCCTGAAAAAATTAGGACTTTGAAATCTCTTTTTCGTGGAGACCTAACAAACTATGCATGTGATGGTTGATTGAAATAATACATATATATTTATCTAATTGAAGTCTAATAAAGCAACATAGTAGTAATGACAGAGCTGCCAACCTCTAGAACATGAAATCAGTACTCTCAAGGCTCAAAATCAGTAATTTGGGGAAGAAATCAGTAATTTCCTACGCGGCTCTATGAACTATAAGTTTAGTGAAACGGTTACACGACGGTTAACCGACCGTCATCGGCAAAAACGTTTAGCAGAACGGGTAACCGAAAAAAGAAGAAAAAAAATTGCTAAAGTGAAGGTATTTTACATGTATCAAAAATAAACAAAACAAATAAACAAATGGGAAGAGAATGAATGATAGGGAGATTAGACTGGTAGAGCCAATCACGTCGTGGTCACAATGTAGAAATGGTTGTTGTTGCTTGACAATGGTTTGTAGATTAACGACTAACATGGCACTGCCCTGCTGATTCCAATTGAAAAAACGGACAGATATCGGATATATCCGGGGGAAAAGCAAAGGAAAGGAAAAAAAAAACAAACAAACAAACAAACAAACAAACAAAAAAAAAAAAAAAAAAAAAAAAAAAAAAAAAAAAAAAAAAACAAAAAAAAAAAAAAAAATCGATTTTTTTTTTTTTTTTTTTTTTTTTTTTTTTTTTTTTTTTTTTTTTTTTTTTTTTTTTTTCGTAATTTTTAAGCGGAATTCCGTACTCCCGTAATGGGCGTCAATTTCCGTACCAATTACGGAAAATCCGTACTAGTTGGCAGCTCTGTAATGAGCAACCGTTCACCAACTCATTGCACACACTTTGTACGTATTTTCTGACGATCCGTTGGATAAATATCTTAAGAACAAATTTGCAAAACCGAAACCTGTACCACGTGTTTTTGTTGTAAAAAAAGTATGATGGAACTGCTGGAATTTCAATTTCGATTTGGACCTTGAAAGTCCCTTTAGAAGATATTTACGATCGAAGTGTTCAGATTATCTTGCGGGTCGTCAGAACCGTGTACATACTTTCTCAGCCCATCATTCAAACATAGTTTACAGTAAATATAGTATGCTGAGTGAATACAAAACATTTATTCTTAAACTGTGATAGTGACGCTATTTAAAAAAACATTGGTTTTAGCCTTTTTCATACCGAATTGTCATTCAATGTTTGTTAAAATAATGATTCAATATATATAATATATCATCAACGACTTTTTAGAAACCTTTTCAAATTGTATTTATAATAGGCCTTGAGCATTGTTTTAATTTTTTTTATATCGCCGGGTGATTGCAGGTGAACATTTGTTATCAAAGTTAAGTTTATTCTGTCATAAAGATTGTATGTTCTTTCGAATTTGACAGTCAGTTTTGTATTAACTCACCAACAAATATCGGGGGCACTTTGGTAAATACCAATACTCAACACTACCTTTAAAAGTACAGTTATACAATAAGAAACTTACTTCACTTTGACAGTGTCTTCATCCTCTGTAAGGATTGTGGCCAACAGCCACAGGCCGCACTCCGGATCCCTGGCATGGGCAACACGTTTCGCTGGTCTGGGCATTGTCGATAAGTCCAAGACGTGTACAATTATAGCGTGGAAAGTGCAACAAAACTTAATCGGTTCCTGTCACTCTAAAAACTTAATCGGTTCCTGTCACTATAGAATGAGAGTTAAACGAGGTTGTAAACGAAAGCGCGAACGATGGTAGTATTATTCCAAAGAATGAAGTTAACTCGATGTCCGTCGTCTTATAAAGCCTAAGAAGCTTCACGAACGCGCGCATGTCGCTCTGCTTTTGTTTACTTCGGACGAATGAATGGCGAGCAGGCGAAAGAACCTCGTCGCAATTGACCAATGAGAAGCCTTTTGCCCAATCGATATATCGCGGCTAACCTTTGATGTGTCGCCGATGTCGTGTAGACACCTTTCAATAATAGGGATCACGTCGTTTATTGTCAAACATCGAATATATTGAAGTATATGACACTTACTTTTTAATACACACTTTATATAAAAACGAATGCCGCATTTGATGAATAAATAACATCGTTATGAAATATATCGATGATAAATATTAACAATACTTCATTATTTGATGCATCATAGTACTAAATGAATTGTTCAATTATGAATAAGATCGATATCAAGTACACTCTTGTTTACGTATGAATATGGAAGGTAATACTGAATAATATTAAAAACATTTCCACGAATCCAGTTCGAAATGTTATCCTTAATTGTGGTGCACATTAAATGTGTGGCTAGTAAACGCTATTTTGTGATTGACGAAAGCTATAACGCATTATTGTAATCTCATAATTGACAACGTTTTGAAACGTCACATTGCACTGCATGAAAAATATGCCATTTATAATGTAGATTTAATCGTGAAAATGAAACAATCATGTTGATTAAATGATTTCATTATATATCTTGTACTATTAACTGCATCATGCAAACAATGATGGCTTAGCGGCAAATGCCCGCCTCATGATCGGGAGGTCCCGGGTTCGAGCCAAGACCGGGTCATGCCAAAGACTTTAAAAATGGTTCTTTCTGCCTTCAAGCCAGGCGCTGTGCATTTATAGAACATAATTATATAGAATGGAAAAGGGAAAGTTAATCAAACGAGTTGTCGGAGGACTGGCCCCGTTCTGTAGCTGTCGCTACATAACATGTAGTATAGACTTGTGGCCTATGGTTCATGGATCGGAGATAGGAATTGCCTTATGTGCCAACACGTTAACTTTTAACTAAGTAAATATAATAAAAAAATGTATCATTTACAAGACTCCGTTTCGATATACATGATTGTCTTTCATGTCCTTGTGGCTTGTGCACATACGATTTATTATACAACGCTATGAATATAATTTCGTGATTGATGAATAAATAGCGCATTGACTGTAAAGTTTGAACCATCACATTGTACTGAATTGGACGAATAGAAAATATGCCATTCATAATAATGATATGCCATTCATAATAATGTTGATTTAACCGTGGGTGTGAAACAATCATGTTGATTTAATTACATATTTGTATTATTTTCTGAATCATACAAACAACTCTACTCCAAAGTCTCTGATGGCCTAAACTGTAACACAATAACGTCTGCAAACTATATTTGCATTGAGCTGAATACAGAATGTTTACTAATAATTGTTTGGTCACGCACATCGCGAAGAATATATCTTGAAGTATTCAGTATGTAAATAATGCTAACCCTAATAATAGCAAACTGACTGTCGCATTACATTAATAAACGATGAATATGAACGATAATATTATTAGTTGATTCACTAACATATTACTGAATAAACTGTACAAATGGTCAATAAGATTGATACGCACATGCTTACTTTATAATCATGATCACAAGTATTGTCTTATTATTACAAGCGATTCTTAATTACCAACGAAATATATATACACGAATAGAGGTTCACTGACTCGATCAATACTGACGTTTCAAACGTTTCGGAACGTGCATGAAAACACATTAATAATTATGAAGTCTGATTGGAAACATATATATGATTATTCTCGACATGATTAATGGTGCAGGAGTTTCCCAAACACGTAATATGTGGTATTAGCCTATTATATGCGTTCTCAATAAGATATCTCTAGTTAAGAGGGGTGAATGTTCCGTTCATTATCGATGCAAAATAAATACACGCAACATTATCATAATATATACAATTTGCGATATTATTCATTGGTGAATGCCATATTGTATGAAAGACCAGATGACATTATGCGTAATATAGCTATAATCAATAAGTATGTGTTTCATGTAATTGAATGTTATATTTAATATTTTGATACCGATAATGGCGGCTTAGCTGCAAGTGCCCGCCTCATGATCGGAAGGTCCCGGGTTCGAACCAATACCTGGTTATACCAAAGACTTTAAAAATGGTACTATATCTGCCTTCAAGCCAGGCGCTGTGCATTTATAGAACATAATTATATAGAATGGAAAAGGGAAAGTTAATCAAACGAGTTGTCGGAGGACTGGCCCTGTTCTGTAGCTGTCCCTACATGTAGTAGACTTGTGGCCTATGGTTAATGGATCGGAGATAGGAATTGCCTTATGTGCCAACATTGGCACGGGAAGGACGTTAACTTTTAACTAAGTAAATATGTTTAAATGTATCATTTACAAGACTCCGTTTCGATATATATGATGGTCTTTCATGTCCTTGTGGCTTGTGCACATACGTTTTGTTATACAACGCTATGAATATAATTTCGTGATTGATGAATAAATAACGCATTGACTGTAAAGTATCACATTGTACTGAATTAGACGAATAGAAAATATGCCATTCAAAATAATGTTGATTTAACCGTGGATGTGAAACAATCATGTTCATTTAATTAAATATTTGTATTATTTTCTGAATCATACAAACAACTCTTACTCCAAAGTCATGATATAAGCCCCAGCAGCCCCACCGCCCCCCCCCCCCCCCCCCCCCCCCCCACTCCTCTATACAATCTTCAGGATGTTGTTACGAAAGTCCACTTAGTACACGGCGGCGTCCGATTATCTCTTTTGACTTTCATTGTGCTACGGCGTGGCTTTACACTCCATTCACGGGAAAGGGCGGGGGCAGGGCGGCGTCAATGAATGGCTTACTACATGTACTTATATTCTGAATGGAAATCTTTCACGTTGAATCAATTTTCAACCCATTCATTAAAATACCGGCGTTTTCTCTGATGGCCTAAACTGTAACACAATAACGTCTGCAAACTATATTTGCATTGAGCTGAATACAGAATGTTTACTAATAATTGTTTGGTCACGCACATCGCGAAGAATATATCTTGAAGTATTCAGTATGTAAATAATGCTAACCCTAATAATAGCAAACTGACTGTCGCATTACATTAATAAACGATGAATATGAACGATAATATTATTAGTTGATTCACTAACATATTACTGAATAAACTGTACAAATGGTCAATAAGATTGATACGCACATGCTTACTTTATAATCATGATCACAAGTATTGTCTTATTATTACAAGCGATTCTTAATTACCAACGAAATATATATACACGAATAGAGGTTCACTGACTCGAACAATACTGACGTTTCAAACGTTTCGGAACGTGCATGAAAACACATTAATAATTATGAAGTCTGATTGGAAACATATATATGATTATTCTCGACATGATTAATGGTGCAGGAGTTTCCCAAACACGTAATATGTGGTATTAGCCTATTATATGCGTTCTCAATAAGATATCTCTAGTTAAGAGGGGTGAATGTTCCGTTCATTATCGATGCAAAATAAATACACGCAACATTATCATAATATATACAATTTGCGATATTATTCATTGGTGAATGCCATATTGTATGAAAGACCAGATGACATTATGCGTAATATAGCTATAATCAATAAGTATGTGTTTCATGTAATTGAATGTTATATTTAATATTTTGATACCGATAATGGCGGCTTAGCTGCAAGTGCCCGCCTCATGATCGGAAGGTCCCGGGTTCGAACCAATACCTGGTTATACCAAAGACTTTAAAAATGGTACTATATCTGCCTTCAAGCCAGGCGCTGTGCATTTATAGAACATAATTATATAGAATGGAAAAGGGAAAGTTAATCAAACGAGTTGTCGGAGGACTGGCCCTGTTCTGTAGCTGTCCCTACATGTAGTAGACTTGTGGCCTATGGTTAATGGATCGGAGATAGGAATTGCCTTATGTGCCAACATTGGCACGGGAAGGACGTTAACTTTTAACTAAGTAAATATGTTTAAATGTATCATTTACAAGACTCCGTTTCGATATATATGATGGTCTTTCATGTCCTTGTGGCTTGTGCACATACGTTTTGTTATACAACGCTATGAATATAATTTCGTGATTGATGAATAAATAACGCATTGACTGTAAAGTATCACATTGTACTGAATTAGACGAATAGAAAATATGCCATTCAAAATAATGTTGATTTAACCGTGGATGTGAAACAATCATGTTCATTTAATTAAATATTTGTATTATTTTCTGAATCATACAAACAACTCTTACTCCAAAGTCATGATATAAGCCCCAGCAGCCCCACCGCCCCCCCCCCCCCCCCCCCCCCCCCCCCCCCACTCCTCTATACAATCTTCAGGATGTTGTTACGAAAGTCCACTTAGTACACGGCGGCGTCCGATTATCTCTTTTGACTTTCATTGTGCTACGGCGTGGCTTTACACTCCATTCACGGGAAAGGGCGGGGGCAGGGCGGCGTCAATGAATGGCTTACTACATGTACTTATATTCTGAATGGAAATCTTTCACGTTGAATCAATTTTCAACCCATTCATTAAAATACCGGCGTTTTCTCTGATGGCCTAAACTGTAACACAATAACGTCTGCAAACTATATTTGCATTGAGCTGAATACAGAATGTTTACTAATAATTGTTTGGTCACGCACATCGCGAAGAATATATCTTGAAGTATTCAGTATGTAAATAATGCTAACCCTTATAATAGCAAACTGACTGTCGCATTACATTAATAAACGATGAATATGAACGATAATATTATTAGTTGATTCACTAACATATTACTGAATAAACTGTACAAATGGTCAATAAGATTGATACGCACATGCTTACTTTATAATCATGATCACAAGTATTGTCTTATTATTACAAGCGATTCTTAATTACCAACGAAATATATATACACGAATAGAGGTTCACTGACTCGATCAATACTGACGTTTCAAACGTTTCGGAACGTGCATGAAAACACATTAATAATTATGAAGTCTGATTGGAAACATATATATGATTATTCTCGACATGATTAATGGTGCAGGAGTTTCCCAAACACGTAATATGTGGTATTAGCCTATTATATGCGTTCTCAATAAGATATCTCTAGTTAAGAGGGGTGAATGTTCCGTTCATTATCGATGCAAAATAAATACACGCAACATTATCATAATATATACAATTTGCGATATTATTCATTGGTGAATGCCATATTGTATGAAAGACCAGATGACATTATGCGTAATATAGCTATAATCAATAAGTATGTGTTTCATGTAATTGAATGTTATATATTTAATATTTTGATACCGATAATGGCGGCTTAGCTGCAAGTGCCCGCCTCATGATCGGAAGGTCCCGGGTTCGAACCAATACCTGGTTATACCAAAGACTTTAAAAATGGTACTATATCTGCCTTCAAGCCAGGCGCTGTGCATTTATAGAACATAATTATATAGAATGGAAAAGGGAAAGTTAATCAAACGAGTTGTCGGAGGACTGGCCCTGTTCTGTAGCTGTCCCTAATATACATGTAGTAGACTTGTGGCCTATGGTTAATGGATCGGAGATAGGAATTGCCTTATGTGCCAACATTGGCACGGGAAGGACGTTAACTTTTAACTAAGTAAATATGTTTAAATGTATCATTTACAAGACTCCGTTTCGATATATATGATGGTCTTTCATGTCCTTGTGGCTTGTGCACATACGTTTTGTTATACAACGCTATGAATATAATTTCGTGATTGATGAATAAATAACGCATTGACTGTAAAGTATCACATTGTACTGAATTAGACGAATAGAAAATATGCCATTCAAAATAATGTTGATTTAACCGTGGATGTGAAACAATCATGTTCATTTAATTAAATATTTGTATTATTTTCTGAATCATACAAACAACTCTTACTCCAAAGTCATGATATAAGCCCCAGCAGCCCCACCGCCCCCCCCCCCCCCCCCCCCCACTCCTCTATACAATCTTCAGGATGTTGTTACGAAAGTCCACTTAGTACACGGCGGCGTCCGATTATCTCTTTTGACTTTCATTGTGCTACGGCGTGGCTTTACACTCCATTCACGGGAAAGGGCGGGGGCAGGGCGGCGTCAATGAATGGCTTACTACATGTACTTATATTCTGAATGGAAATCTTTCACGTTGAATCAATTTTCAACCCATTCATTAAAATACCGGCGTTTTCTCTGATGGCCTAAACTGTAACACAATAACGTCTGCAAACTATATTTGCATTGAGCTGAATACAGAATGTTTACTATTATAACACGGCTCTGGTAAATTCAGTAACGTGATTGGTTAAATCCTGTCACGTGACTATTCATTAAATTTCAACAAACATGCACGACCGTGCAAAACAGGGTGCAACCCCATGCATTACTCGTTTTCGTTGCGCAACTTTTTGCACGGCTATGACGTCACAATGCTTGTTTACATAGTTCTATCGGAGACAAACTTTCGAAAGTGATAAAAAAAAAAGATGGAAAAAGCTTCGTTTTGTAAATTATCGGTATTGTAGTAAATCAATCTTAGCAGTTTCGTAAATTATATGGTATGTGGTTTGATATTGGTAAGTTTTGGAATGGAAATGCATAAAATGCTTTGATAATTCTCATTTTACGGGAATCTGCTGAGCTTCACATTCAGTGAAGCGAGTGCAGCAGGTAGTCGGATGGTGAATTTTGTAAATTCATATTCACCCTCTAGAGGGTAGATAGACTGGGTTTGTGGCATGGCAAGTCTGTTTTTAAAAATCCAGCAAAATAAACGATTCCGTGGTTGAGCTCGTGTTATAAAACAAATAATACACGGTCTCAATTATCGTGCATCATGTAAATGCATCGCGCTCTCGGCTTTGTTAGCTGTGCGTTGCGCACTCGGCTACGCCTCGTGCGCAACGCACAGCTAACAGAGCCTCGCGTGCGATGCATTTACACAATGCACTCTAGACAGTGTATTATTTGTATAATAATTGTTTGGTCACGCACATCGCGAAGAATATATCTTGAAGTATTCAGTATGTAAATAATGCTAACCCTTATAATAGCAAACTGACTGTCGCATTACATTAATAAACGATGAATATGAACGATAATATTATTAGTTGATTCACTAACATATTACTGAATAAACTGTACAAATGGTCAATAAGATTGATACGCACATGCTTACTTTATAATCATGATCACAAGTATTGTCTTATTATTACAAGCGATTCTTAATTACCAACGAAATATATATACACGAATAGAGGTTCACTGACTCGATCAATACTGACGTTTCAAACGTTTCGGAACGTGCATGAAAACACATTAATAATTATGAAGTCTGATTGGAAACCATATATATGATTATTCTCGACATGATAAATGGTGCAGGAGTTTCCCAAACACGTAATATGTGGTAATTAGCCTATTATATGCGTTCTCAATAAGATATCTCTAGTTAAGAGGGGTGAATGTTCCGTTCATTATCGATGCAAAATAAATACACGCAACATTATCATAATATATACAATTTGCGATATTATTCATTGGTGAATGCCATATTGTATGAAAGACCAGATGACATTATGCGTAATATAGCTATAATCAATAAGTATGTGTTTCATGTAATTGAATGTTATATATTTAATATTTTGATACCGATAATGGCGGCTTAGCTGCAAGTGCCCGCCTCATGATCGGAAGGTCCCGGGTTCGAACCAATACCTGGTTATACCAAAGACTTTAAAAATGGTACTATATCTGCCTTCAAGCCAGGCGCTGTGCATTTATAGAACATAATTATATAGAATGGAAAAGGGAAAGTTAATCAAACGAGTTGTCGGAGGACTGGCCCTGTTCTGTAGCTGTCCCTAATATACATGTAGTAGACTTGTGGCCTATGGTTAATGGATCGGAGATAGGAATTGCCTTATGTGCCAACATTGGCACGGGAAGGACGTTAACTTTTAACTAAGTAAATATGTTTAAATGTATCATTTACAAGACTCCGTTTCGATATATATGATGGTCTTTCATGTCCTTGTGGCTTGTGCACATACGTTTTGTTATACAACGCTATGAATATAATTTCGTGATTGATGAATAAATAACGCATTGACTGTAAAGTATCACATTGTACTGAATTAGACGAATAGAAAATATGCCATTCAAAATAATGTTGATTTAACCGTGGATGTGAAACAATCATGTTCATTTAATTAAATATTTGTATTATTTTCTGAATCATACAAACAACTCTTACTCCAAAGTCATGATATAAGCCCCAGCAGCCCCCACCGCCCCCCCCCCCCCCCCCCCCCCCCTCCCCACTCCTCTATACAATCTTCAGGATGTTGTTACGAAAGTCCACTTAGTACACGGCGGCGTCCCGATTATCTCTTTTGACTTTCATTGTGCTACGGCGTGGCTTTACACTCCATTTCACGGGAAAGGGCGGGGGCAGGGCGGCGTCAATGAATGGCTTACTACATGTACTTATATTCTGAATGGAAATTCTTTCACGTTGAATCAATTTTCAACCCATTCATTAAAATACCGGCGTTTTTCTCTGATGGCCTAAACTGTAACACAATAACGTCTGCAAACTATATTTGCATTGAGCTGAATACAGAATGTTTACTAATAATTGTTTGGTCACGCACATCGCGAAGAATATATCTTGAAGTATTCAGTATGTAAATAATGCTAACCCTTATAATAGCAAACTGACTGTCGCATTACATTAATAAACGATGAATATGAACGATAATATTATTAGTTGATTCACTAACATATTACTGAATAAACTGTACAAATGGTCAATAAGATTGATAACGCACATGCTTACTTTATAATCATGATCACAAGTATTGTCTTATTATTACAAGCGATTCTTAATTACCAACGAAAATATATATACACGAATAGAGGTTCACTGACTCGATCAATACTGACGTTTCAAACGTTTCGGAACGTGCATGAAAACACATTAATAATTATGAAGTCTGATTGGAAACATATATATGATTATTCTCGACATGATTAATGGTGCAGGAGTTTCCCAAACACGTAATATGTGGTATTAGCCTATTATATGCGTTCTCAATAAGATATCTCTAGTTAAGAGGGGTGAATGTTCCGTTCATTATCGATGCAAAATAAATACACGCAACATTATCATAATATATACAATTTGCGATATTATTCATTGGTGAATGCCATATTGTATGAAAGACCAGATGACATTATGCGTAATATAGCTATAATCAATAAGTATGTGTTTCATGTAATTGAATGTTATATATTTAATATTTTGATACCGATAATGGCGGCTTAGCTGCAAGTGCCCGCCTCATGATCGGAAGGTCCCGGGTTCGAACCAATACCTGGTTATACCAAAGACTTTAAAAATGGTACTATATCTGCCTTCAAGCCAGGCGCTGTGCATTTATAGAACATAATTATATAGAATGGAAAAGGGAAAGTTAATCAAACGAGTTGTCGGAGGACTTGGCCCTGTTCTGTAGCTGTCCCTAATATACATGTAGTAGACTTGTGGCCTATGGTTAATGGATCGGAGATAGGAATTGCCTTATGTGCCAACATTGGCACGGGAAGGACGTTAACTTTTAACTAAGTAAATATGTTTAAATGTATCATTTACAAGACTCCGTTTCGATATATATGATGGTCTTTCATGTCCTTGTGGCTTGTGCACATACGTTTTTGTTATACAACGCTATGAATATAATTTCGTGATTGATGAATAAATAACGCATTGACTGTAAAGTATCACATTGTACTGAATTAGACGAATAGAAAATATGCCATTCAAAATAATGTTGATTTAACCGTGGATGTGAAACAATCATGTTCATTTAATTAAATATTTGTATTATTTTCTGAATCATACAAACAACTCTTACTCCAAAGTCATGATATAAGCCCCAGCAGCCCCACCGCCCCCCCCCCCCCCCCCCCCCCCTCCCCACTCCTCTATACAATCTTCAGGATGTTGTTACGAAAGTCCACTTAGTACACGGCGGCGTCCGATTATCTCTTTTGACTTTCATTGTGCTACGGCGTGGCTTTTACACTCCATTCACGGGAAAGGGCGGGGGCAGGGCGGCGTCAATGAATGGCTTACTACATGTACTTATATTCTGAATGGAAATCTTTCACGTTGAATCAATTTTCAACCCATTCATTAAAATACCGGCGTTTTCTCTGATGGCCTAAACTGTAACACAATAACGTCTGCAAACTATATTTGCATTGAGCTGAATACAGAATGTTTACTAATAATTGTTTGGTCACGCACATCGCGAAGAATATATCTTGAAGTATTCAGTATGTAAATAATGCTAACCCTTATAATAGCAAACTGACTGTCGCATTACATTAATAAACGATGAATATGAACGATAATATTATTAGTTGATTCACTAACATATTACTGAATAAACTGTACAAATGGTCAATAAGATTGATAC